>QVNV01007389.1:0-23612 GCA_014825455.1 Pseudomyrmex pallidus | reverse complement strand
AAAAAAAAAAAAAAAAAAAAAAAAAAAAGCGCGCGATGAATCGCGCAAGCGGGCAATTGCCTTCGTATAGATCGGAACGTCGAGTTCTCCGAGTCTGTCACAACTGTACTGCAATTCTGTGCGAACGAACGTCATCGCCGGTTGAAGAAACGGCAAACGTTCTAAGTGGAGGGATCGCATGTTCATTAAAACGCAAACGAATTCCACATGTCCTTCGTGCCAGTTAATCCCGCGAACAGTTCTGAACAGTTCCGTCGTCGTCGCGTCTCTCTTCTTTGTCTCTCTTCTTCGTTAGCACGTCGTGCCAAACCAGGTGAATTCCATGTAAACGATTACGTGCCACTCGACTCCATGGAAACGTGGTGTCGGCGTTGCTTCTGTCGCCTGGCCGTCCCCTTCGTCGACTGCGGAACAATATGGCGACGTTCTTTGCACGAAAGTTGCAACTCGGATTGCTGGCGCGCGCCGCAGAGAGCACGCACCTTCTTTTTTCATCTCACCGGCTTTACCGCCGGTTCCTCCTCGTTTGTCACACGTGTCGCAGGGCGCGCCGCGATATAGCCCCCCATTTCATTTGCAACCGCACATCCATTAATACTGCTCGTCGGTGTGGTGACTCTTTCGTGGAAGAAAATCGATACTCTGATCGACGAGTTGTCTCTCGGTGCTTTGTTTTTTTTTTTTTTTTCGACTTTTCCGTAAAACCGAGCGGATAAGTTAAAATCTTGAATCAAGCTCACACTACCGAAGAGAGAACTTATGTAATTTTATTCCAAAATATATTTATTTAATGTTTATTGCGACCGCGGTTTTGCACTTACGTTTTGTACGTGAATATATCACCGTTCTTCCATTTACAATTTTATTCGTTTGTGTAATTGTTCCGCAGGAGTAATGCGGATTTTGCGAATCAAATAATAATTTTAATTTTTTTTTTTAAACAAGTATAAATACAAGATTAAATTACACGAATTTATAACATCTAATTTAAGCAAATTGAAATAGTTATTGTATAAACAATAAGTTCTAGCAATTCTAAAATAATTCCGTATAAGCAATTATACGCGCGAGCAGAAACTTTTGTTGTCATTTTGCGCCTGGTCGGCACCAACGCTCAAACATGCCGTTTACTCTTTTTGCGCCGTGCACACCTTCGCCTCCTCCGGTCGCCATTTGTCACACCTATCGTACGAGGGCCGCGATAGCTTCGTTTCATTTGCAACCGCGCGTCCATTAATATCGCACACGTTGTACCCTGCCGTTTCTCGTGCGCATAAAAATCGATGTTCGCTGACCTCTCCTCTCTCTCTCTCTCTCTTGTGTGATACGCGACGAGTTATGCTTTAATCATGTACAAGTACACTGCCTGTTACATCTGTTACGTCTGTTAATGACAGATTTCTTGACAGATTTCGAGTAGTAGTCTTTTCTCAGGAGAGTCTTCATGAGAAACTATATCATTTACCGCAACTTTTTAATTTTCAAGATTAAATAACTCAGCAATCAAACTTTTTAAATTAAATTTCTGTTAAAGTAAAATGTAGTTTCAATTAACTGAAAGATAAGCTTCATGTTCTCTCATTTTTCGAAACGCTATACAGTTTGTCCAAAAGTTTCATGTAATTATATATATATATATATAGAATATTAAATAATTCTACAATTATGTAAATATATTTATGTATTTTTGTTACATATTTTGTTACTTTTTACTAAAATAGATTGTCTCTTATTCCGCCAAGAAAAATTAAAAGAAAATGTACATTTGATATAGAGGTTTTATATACAATATAAAACCAAGGAATTGCACGACAGTTAATTACTCTGCTGTTATTATGTGGGAGCATCGTCCTTCGAAGAAGTTGCGACGAGTAGTAGCATTACGCAATACAGTAATATAATTTGAAGATTAATGATCATCTCGAGAAGAGATTGCAAGTAAAAATACTTGATCATCTGCTGTCCGCCGCATACTTCGCGGTAACATGGTGTGTGTAGTAAGTTACTATCTGATTATACAATCTTCTTAATGATAGAAGTGTTGCGAGTTTGCGACTTCGTCGTCGTCGTCGTCGTCGTCGTCGTCGTCTCGTGCGCGATACAGCTCGTTTAAAAATTCGTTTCTCAATGAAAAAATAAGTCTGTGTAATGACTGTTAAGTTTTCTTTTATTAAATAGTATACTATTCTTTTTAATTTTTTTTTTTTTTTTTTTTTTTATTCTCGAGCACAGCAATGTGTGAATTGTAAAAAGAAAGAAAAGAATAGAGAAAAAGAGAGAAAGAAAAAAAATCAAGATTTTGAACGGTTTCGCGCGAGAAAAATATGGCGAACGGTAAAAAAAAACTCTTTTTGACGAATTTCCCGAATTCTCTTTTTCTTCTAATCCATGTCGCTCTCTTTCTCTCCCTTTCTCTCTTTTGCGCGCCGTAAAATTTCGCGGGAAAAAGATTACAGCCACACGAAAGTGTAGCGTAGTCGGCGAAATATTCATGCCTTTATCGTGTCGCACAATGCACAGCTCGATGCATTGCGATTGGCGCATTACAATAACGGTAGTCCAATATTATTTTTTTTTTTTTATTTTTTTTTTTTTATTTTTATGCCCGCTCGGTCATCGTTTTATTGATTTCCATCAATCAGAACGTATGATTTATTGAGACACGCGTTTTCTCTCTTTCGATTACGCTCTGCATAAAATAATGTAAAAATATTTTTATACGTCAGTTTGTATTTCATGCTGTTATAGTATTTTATTTAAAAACATCACCTCTTTCTAAAGAATATGATATGTTTGGTTTAATATCGGCCATGTAAAACGATTATCCGAAATCAATTGGTGAAAATTCATCGAATTATGTTATTTTCATAAAGCTATTTTAACTGTGTACTCCATCTTTGCAAATTAATAACATCACAATTGCGCGCTTTTTCCCGCTGCAAAGTATCGCTGATCAAAGTAAGTGTAATCGCGCGCGCGCGCGAATAAACGCTGCGATATGCATTACTCTCTCTCGTTTCGCGTAAGACCTGAAATCATTCGGAAGTGAAGCTGTTTGCGAATCTATCGATTATTGAAACCTTTTGATTTTCTCGCGCTGATTTTCCTCTTGTAAAATCAACGCGCTCGCGTACATATACATGTATGTACATACGTTTGCGCGATGTAACACGTTTGTAACACTTTACGATTTACAATTCGTGTCCCGAGCAAATGTCGCCCTCGCAATTTTCATAAATAGATTTACATTCACGCATTGAACAGTCATTATAAGGCCGGATGAGTATTTAACGTTACAAAGTATCGAAATGTATTTACGATAGGATTAATTGATTAATACATTGCTAATCCCCGATGTAATTACCGACGATATACGAATAACATTTATTTGTCACGTTACGCTCAGGGAAATGTCTATCATTTCAAACATATCCTCGAGATCTGAATTGTATATGGATGTGATAAGTTGACGATATTTGCCTATTAAAAAAAAGACAACTAGTAAAATCTAAAGAGGTTTGGTAGAATATACCGCAAGAAATACGGATAATATTTATTTATGTTATCACCACGCGTATATTATTGTGCAAATCGACTTGACAAAGTTTAAAATGTCGCTATAATGTTCCATTTAATTTTTAAACAAAAATTTGTTTACAAAAGAAAATCGTTTTACCACTTTGCTAAACTCGGCAATTAGAAACAAAATTAAGATCGATACATCGATATGCGATATTGTATATATCGATATGCGAAATATCGATATGCGCTATTATGATGTTTGCATAGATAAATCTTAGGTTTGCTCACAATGCTATTTAATATGGTACAACGTACTATTGCAACAACAAAAATATATGAGCTTGTTACATGAGAAGTGCCACAATATGAATTTGTATGTAGACGCATAAGTAACGTTCAGCGAATCATACGTCAAGACACATTGCGCATCATTTTCATATTATACGAGAAAGAGAGAGAGAGAGAGAGAGAGAGAGAGAGAGAGATGGAGGGAGAGAATGGACATACACATATTTTAATTATATAATAATCTTATGAAAGAGAATCAAGTGTCAAACTAAGAGACGTAATGTCGATTTAATCCCATTAAAATGCTTGCACACATATTCCGTTCATTAATCGAATTTTTCTACAGCGTATGTCACCCATTAGATATGTACGCGCAATTTCGTTTATTCTATTTTCGTAGCTCATCCATATATTCCGCTGCCGGGAGACTTGTCATGTCACGCAACGTTATTCGTCGATACCTTATCGAGCGAATCGAGTCGCACGGGAAACGGACGTGTCGTGTGCGAGTTGCATTATGTAGAGCAGTCGGTGTCGTTTCGTTTCCCATCGCGGATTCGAGAAATTCCCGGCTGGTAACTATTGGCGGTAGCTCGCGCGCGTACACACACACAAACGCGCGCACACATACACATACACGTCGATACGCTGCCTCGTTGACTTTCTAAAAACTTCCGTGATAAGAAGAAAAAAAAGAGGGAGGGAAAAAAAAAGAGAGAAAAAAGAGAGAAGAAAAACGAAAAGGCGAGGGAAATCTCTGCGATGAAAGGCCGCCGTCAGCGAGTTTCCGGTGGGTTCGAAAAGTCGGTCGTTGCTTCGCACGTAAAACCGGTCGGACAGTTCGCGAATGCAAGATATCTTTATATATGTATAGATATATACATACTCATGGCGGTCCGCACGGAGAGGAGAGAGACAGAGAGAAAGAGAGAGCAGGAGCTGAGGGATGAAAATATGGGCGGTCATCCCCTAAACCAAAGTAACGACAGCCGACGGCGCACCGTCCATACGTCTTCTCTCGAACCGGCCAATAAATCGAAGAAATCGATGGCTGATTGAATGGAGCGAAGTAGATTGCCGCACCACTTTCTCCGTCTCTCCTCGGCTATCTTTATCCTATCTGTTACCCTCTCTCGCTATGGGCGCGCGTTACTTTTCCCCATCTCTTGCACTCAATCCGTAAATGCGTGAGCTGCTAACCGCGAGCCCGAAGCGCTTAGCAGTTAAACGCCGTAGAAATTGCGTGCGCGCCGGTCTGGTCTCTCTTCTCTCAGAGAAATACGACGATGTTGTTAGAGTTTGAAGAGAAGAAAGAAAGGAGGGAAAAAGAAAAAAAAAGAGCAAACGCGACTGCTCATTTGCGGAAAAAATCTTGGCGATATCTAGCGAGCGCAGCTTCTGGGTCACCGATCCCCGCGCCGATAATTATCTCTGCCGCGGCTCTGGTTTATATTTTTAATCGAACTCTTTAAACCGTCACGTTATCGCGCGACGTCGGCAACGATTACGCGCGACGGAGCTGCAGTAATTTGAGCCGCTAAATGCGATCATAAAATGGTTTCGCGAAAATGAAGCCAGAGAAGCGGATAATGTCGCTGATTAATGCATTCCGGCGCTTTACGTATATATAAATGCTTTAAAATTATACAGCGAAATATATAGAATGTATGTACACTGTACACGTACGTACACGTATATAGGTTTAAATGAAATTTTGCAAATTCAAGCCATGTCAGAAAAACCCCAACGTGCTCTTCGGTTATCACACAAGTAATTGCGTAATAAATAAATCGATAATAGTTTGTGATAGCTGTTGATGAAATTCCTGTCTCAATTAAAATTATTCTGCAGGTGAAAACTTTTTAATAGAAAATCAAGACGCGCGCGATTATCTACACACTCGCAATTGTTTTTTTTTTTTTTTAATAAAGACGCACGCGATATCACAACGCTTCTCTTTAATTGCTTTCGATCAAAGTTGCCGCGTACGTCATAAAGTGATACTACGAACTTATTAGGAACACGCAATCGAATTAGTTTTAATTTACGCTGCACGGTAATTGAATGTGATTATTAACATAAGGTTCTGACGCGACGTTCGCGAATCGAATAGGGCGATTTCGATCGTGGCACCGCGTAATATTACACACTGTGCACGCGATGCCCTGCCACGCCTAAATAAAACAGGACGGGAGCATAATGTGCGAGGGTATGTCAATGTCAACGTCTCCCTCTGGAATCGAAATTAGGAAGGGAGCGTGGAATTTCAAGGGGTTATATGTGCCGATCGGACCGGCTGATCGTTCCATTGCGCATCGTTATTGCAGAAGACGGTATATAGGGTGGTTGGTTTCGCAGCATTGACGAGGGGAGAGAGAGAGAGAGAGACTTTGGCGCGCATATCTGTTTTGGATAATGCAACGAGGGGAGGAGAGCGCAGCGCGCGCGAGTAACTGCAAAGTTAAGGAGATAAGCGAGAGAATCGATATGTAAGCGCGCTTGCGAGAGTTAAACGCGGGATTTTCCGCGTAGCCAAGTTCTTTTTGAACGTTCGCGCGTTAGCATAATTGACGAGCTACGACGTGTCTATATCGCGTTGTTTATAGAATTTCTCACACGTACGTTCGTTAACGGTGCGATTTTCCCTGGCAACGCTATGAATCCATTTGACAGAGATTGTTTCAGATTCACCCCTCCGGCTATGGAGTAAAATTATATTTCTCTTCTCTACGGTGGTTTGTGACGCATGCAAAATCGCGACGAAATATACGGAAAATATGTCCGTGTACGGCTAAATCCGCGACACGAATTTAGCTCCATCTTGTTCTCGTCTCCCTTTCCCCTCGTTCCGCGACTGTAACTGCAGATTGAAATTTCGGCGCTAAAGATCGGTCGGCAGGTGTCAATAATCTGTATATGTAACGATTCAGGCTGTCCGTTTTTCACCTGAATACTAATGAGCCATTTTCCGCGGTCTGCTTTCAACGGACGAAGAGTAAAATGGAATAGAGGGATATGTACCTGCCATTCACAGTCCGTCGCGAGAGAGCTACGACGATGGCGACAGAGAACGAAGTGGTTATAGAACAAAAAGCCCCTTTTTTTTTTTACAGCCGTGCGCGCGTTGAAAGTTTTTCATTAAATCGAGATTTTACATTCACTCTGGTTATCTTGCTGCTTTTCTACGTTTCAATTATATACACACTCGGCGTCGATGTCAACGCGGGCTTTCTTACGTTTCGATCATCATTAATTTCGCACATTAAAACAACACATAAACCCTCCGAACGTTACTTTTGGATATAAATGCGAATATCTTGTTCATATCACACAACTCGCGCTTGACACTCTTGCGATACTGGCATTTAATACTATCCTGCGAGGAATCTTCCAGAATAGTTTTACAGCAACGACTGTACACGTGACTTGCGGGCCACGTGTTTCTTGCGTGAACGAGCTGCTGGTAAACATCGTTCGTTAACAATCGGGCTTGCCCAATTTTACCGATTCGCGGGAAGCAGATGCCGGCAATCGCTAGCGAGCAGCCAAAGGAGTAAGTAGTGTCTTTGGCAATTGTAACCGCACATTAAAAAGACTTTGTAGGACAAAAGTGAATAAAGTTTCTTAATTGCAGTGTTAAATTCAGCGCCGTTTTATAACCCTGGTCTATACAGTGCTCCACAACTTAAGCTCGAATCATTACAATCCTCTGTTATTTCCGAAGTAAGAAAATGTTTTTTATAAATTAATCGCATCTTAAGTGAAACGTTGTACAATATAGTGTTATACGAGGAAATAATATATTTAGGTTTTTTATTTTTTTTCCCCCATAGATACGTGCGCGTGTCAAATATTTCTTTAGATGTGATACTTATATACTACGTCAAATAATATTATACGTATAGCGCGTACACATCTATTCTCTAAAATAAGTACGACAAAAGGCAAATATTAGCTGTTCCGTATTCTTCAAGTTTTCCATCGATATTCCCGAGTTTCAATGTAATATTTCTAAGTTGCAGAAATATATTGCAACAACGCGATAGAGGTCGGCATCCTAAACCAGAGCACCCAAGTTGCTCGGAAAAGACGCGAGAGAGAGAGTTAGAAAGAGAGAGAGAGGCAAATAGAGATATCGAGTTCGGATCGAACCAAGCAGTACGAGTTGGTTGATATTCAGAAGCAAATTGAATCTGAACGTTGTCGTAAAAGATGGATATATCAGTCTGCACGTGCATCTCTCTCTCCACCCTTTCCTCTCCTAATATATATATATTGTCTACCAATTCGTTACTAACTTCACTCCGGCCGTACGTTCGCTGCACAGCTTTATCAATCTTTCCAGATGTCTGACGGGATTCACATTGTGGAGAGAACTTCCGGACATTATTGCAAAGAGACCGTGTTGTGAGAACGTAAGATCGATGCCGATATGAAGCTCGAAGGTGCTAGTTTTGTGTGAGTTAACGCGCAAATATCAGCGAGAATAGATAAATAAATAAATGGGTTTACTTCGGGAACGGATCATTACGGATAAATACTAAAATATTTATTTTCTGTTTTCCAAAATCACAAATTATTTCCAAAATTTGGAATTATTAATTTTGTGACGGTAATTGACAACATACTTTATTACGCATCTTTATCTATTTTATATTCCCGCGTAGCGTGTACGTGTGCGAGCGTCCAAACATATCTTATGAAATGTAATCTATTTATTTTTACAAGCTTTGTAACATTACGTGATTATTTAATGCATTTGATTTTATTTGTCAATGTAATTTCACTTTAAATTATTATTTTACGAAACAATTTCATGGACCTTTATGAATTTTAAACAATGCTTTAGTCAAATAACGAAACAATTTTATTTGGGATATTTTCAATTTTTTTTTCTCCGAATATTTTTTTCAATAAATATGATAGATTTTATTATTAGTAAGATGTACATTGACGTGAACGAAAAACTGACAGAGAGAAAGAGAGAAATCTTAAAACAATTGAAGCACGTAAATTTTAATGATTTTTATTTGTATTTAGAATTTTTGTGTGTAGATTTTTATGTGCAAATAGAAAGATGTCTTCTACTTTTTAAACAGCCATTTTCACGAAAGTCTAAGCTCGGTTGTTTGGTTGTAACATGTCCGTAACATGCCCTTTGATTACACGTAAACCGCGTTTACCATGTACAGATTGCTCGCTCCGGTAATTATACTCCGCTACGCACGCCGAGATCTCTGCTCGTGGAATTTCCTGACCAACATCTGCCCCTCGTAACCCGATATTTTAACACTAAAGATCAGCGGGTATTCTTTCGAAACGGACGCGTTACTTTGGTCGACGACGGCGCATAAGAGATATCGGTTAGAGATATACACGCGCGTGCTTATATTGTCGTGTGTGTGCGGCATGTGTCATGTAAGAGGATATCGAAATGGGAAAACGATCGATTGCCGGGCGCGCGGCAAAGTGCTGCGTTTTGAAACAAGTACCGAGTTGCATTAAATGCATTACCGAAGAGAAAAGTACAGTAGCGAAGTAAAACAACGCGTCGTTAATCATACATGACTGACAACAAAGAAAACAAAGAAAACAAAATATAATTCCGTTATTCATAAGAAATCCAAGTCTGTCTAATTATTCAGTTAACTTCTTTGCAAAGTTTTACAATATAATTTACGTATTACATATTTTACTAGAGGTCATACATACGTTTTAAACGCTATCTCGGGCTTTTAATATTCTTCACATAATATATGAAGATTTTATTATATACAGCGTCTACATATTGGTATATAAATAACGAACGGTAATTGCACATGTAAAAAAAATAAAAAAAAAAAAATTTCAAGGAGAAATTTCAATCACCTTGGACAAGATTCTTACGCCACATATTCCACGCGCTAGAACGAGTTCGATCACGTAGTAACCAGACGCGTTGCGCGATGTACATACTCGCGTGAAAACACGGGCGTTGTACGAAGACGTAATTTATTACAATATAGGAGTACACTCGTGTGTGCACACATTATGTATGTGTGTGTGTGTGTGTGTGTGGTACTTTTTTTTTTTTTTTTTTTTTACGTTGTGTCAATGTGTGCCTCCACCGAGCGAAACATCGCGGGGGTGTGCACCGTGCAAAGCTACCGAAAAAGAGGAGAAAATTAGACTGCCTTTATTACTCACCCCTCGCGTTCGACAAATACGGATGCAAATGTAAAACTGGTTCGAGCTCAGCCAGACCGGAAACCCGTTTCATTCATATTCATCCCGCTGGCGCTTGTATTGGTGTGACGTACCTCGCGAAAATTTCTTCCATCACGACAGTCACATTCAATCAACAGCGGACGGTATATATCTGGTTTAGGGTGTTGTCTACGTTGGGACGCGCATATCACGCATACATATACGATCGCGCGGACATATATTTTGTACGCGCACGAGATACACACACACATATACAAAGGGTTCGTACGCGCGCGGATGTCTTTCTCTATCTCTCTCTCTTTCTCTCTCCGCGAATATTTAGCGCAATATTTTACACATCGCCTGAGTTTTACGTATTTTATGCGCTCTCCAGGCCCCGCGGGTATATATTTATCTCGCTAGTCATTATCGTAGAGACGTCGAGAGATGTGTGAATATCGAATCCTCTCGCTATCAAACGCCGCCACACGCATTGACCTCGCTTATACGTTCGTCGATCGAAAACTAAATCTCGTGTAATTGCGCATATATTTCTCGCTTCATTTGCGTAATCTACGTAAGCGTCATATACACAAGACATACATGTTGTAAATATGGAATAACAACTCTCTATCTATCTATCTCTCTCTCTCTTTTTCTCTCTCTCACACACACACACACACACACACACACACACACACACAATCTAGGAGTTAAAAAATATAAATTTTGCGATTGTCACGTATAAATATTAAAAGTATTAAATTTATAGAACAGGTAAATTTAAAAGAAATGTACGAAATATACAATAAATATTAGATAAAATGATTACAAAGTTTCCGAGTGAGAAAAACTCGGAAACTATTCACGCGTGTTTGTGTAATAAATAACAAAAGTTCTAATTTTGTTTATCTACAAAGAAAACGTCAATTTGCAATGTATTATAGATACATAAATATATTTATGGCACGCACATGGACTACATTAATTAAATCTGTTTACCGATAAAATGGATGAACCATCAACGGGTCTTTGGAAATGTTGGAAGTTGAAATCAGCGCTACTTCGAATTAAGTAAGTACGGCAGAGCCATTCACCAAACGCGCATCGGGATATATTCCGTGCAACGCTTTGCCGCCTTCGGGAGGTCTAAAAGCGAGCTTCCCTGTAATTCTCTCTGATCCAATTACGGTAACGCGGGGAATAAGCGCGTGCGCGAGCGGTACAAGTGTGCAATTTCTAAACAAAGCACGAACCTGGAACCGGCCGCACTTCGTACCGTCCATTCTTAAACCGCATCGAGCCGGCTAATTCGAAGTCAAATAAAAGAATTCCCGATGTAGTGCGCTCTCTCTCTCTCTCTCTTTCTCTCAGCACAGAAGAGTATTCTCTCTTTACATATATATATATATTCTTAGCCAAAGTTTTTGTTTTCTTCGTTTCTGAATGTTAGCTAAAGGTTACGCGGTTCGGTTCTTTCGCTCAACGCGCCACCGTGTAGGCGTAATACGTGCTTGCGATTTAGCAGCCAGTAATCCGACATTTATCGCGCACGGGCTTAGGGAAAGAGAAAACTTGGCTCCAACCACCGCCGTCGCGCAGGACTTTCTTTTTCCGTTTTTGCAAGTCGAGTGTGCATGCGGTAATCTGTTTAAAATTGAGTATATTACAACGCCGCCGTATAATAATCTAAGAAATGGTCTTATATGCAATGTGAAAATTACATTACTTATTAAAAAAACGGAAAATATCTGATCAGATGAACAAATCTGAAGACTCGGTAAAATTCGCGATCTGTAACACGACAACTGCGAGAATATTCTGACTAAACTAATTCTCACTAATATTCTTCGTACAACGTGCTGTGCGGTTATCATTGAAGAGCGCGAAAATTCAGAATGTGCGTCGCACACCGCGTGAATAGAACGCAGCTCGCTTATAACGTCTCCCCATCGCGCGTTGTTTTACCACACAAATAAATATCCATTTTCCGCTATATCATTTCCGATTGATAACGGCGGTCTATAATAACGTCGTCCTCGGTAACATTTTGTTTTATTGTTTTTTTTTCGCCGCGGGATAAAATATAAACTCGGGGGGGAGGAGGTAACAATGAAAGACTCGCGGTCTCTCGTCTCGTTTTTATTGCGGCGCGCACCGTCGTCGTCGTCGCGCCACGTGTAAAGTTAGCGGCGCGTGTATATGAATGCGGACTTCGACATATACGTACATGGCGGCCGTAAATCCTTATAAAACTTTATACCTCCTTAATCCTCAAGAATTAAGGGGGCATATGTCGCGGCGAAGCGAATTGTAAAAAATTGTCGAAACCCCCCTTTTATATACGTGTGCGCGCGCGGCACGCCCCACGTCGCGTCGTACGACACCCACTTCCACGTCGGGGGCCATTTCCTATGGTCACCCTTCCTTATACCCGCGTCCCCGTTTCCATGGTGAACACTCTGTCCCTACGCTCTCCCGTCACATTCGTTTTTACGGGCTTCTGCATCCAAACGACAAGAGATGAGTCGGTATATACAAAATATATGTATTATATATGTACATGTAACACATACGTATATAAAAGTTCTAAGAAAAATCCAAGTCCGTGTGTTTTAATGTAATTTGCATAATGCAATTTATCTATATACAGGTAGAGAAATGAAAATTCGAGATGTACATGTGTAAAGCGTGAAGGAATAACGATAAAGGGAATAATTTAGCGTTACCCTTTGCAAAGCTAAATACATTATATTCGTAATAACTACTTGAAAGCTGCAATTGACAGTAAAATATAAGTTAATGTTACGAATTTTAATCGTACAAATGTGCGCACGTGTAAAGAGAATGAAAGCAATCCTTCGCATACATACAGACGTGTGTGTTAACATTTTCACGATTGCGCGTATGTACGCACGTCGCTCACTTTGTGAGAGCGGAATTAAACAACGTTTCAGAAGTGAAACAATTAATTATATGCGCAGCTATATACCGTTTTGACTACGTACGTGATTAAATAAGTATTGCTCACTAATTTCCCATTTGCCGGATGGACGTATCCGTTAACTGGGACAGCAGACGATACCGCTCGTAATTAGGACGTGAGAACCGGGTGACCTGCCATATTTTACGTTGTATTACGGGCTTCGCCCGCAGCTCGGTGCATCGCCGCGCCGTATAACGCGTTATAACAGCGGAGCGCGTCGCGTCGCACGAATGCAAACGTCCATTTCTCCATGGACAAATGCAATCCCCCAAGTTCATGCATCCACCGCATGTTACGTTACGAACAGGCTCTTACAAATGCCGTACATAATATGTCGTGATTACGTAACGCGAATAAACTCGCACAACAAAGTAGACGCGCCCCGAGTATTTCACAGTTTTACTCTCCCGTCGTCAACGCGTTATTTCCGCGCCCCGGCAAACGCGCGCGCGCAAAATCCGGTGCTACCTTGCAAAACTTTGTAATGCGTATTTTGTGGCAACGCGTTTCTCACAATGTGGATTTTATTGTACATCTAATTATTTTGTTCCCTTCTCTGCGCTGTCGCGCGGCACTTATTATTTTCACTGCCACATCATCGGAGAGAGAGAGAGAGAAAGGGAGAGAGAAAATTGCTCGTTATACATCATCGCGCGACGCGATAGCGAAAATTACCAAGTATCGTTACAGTCGGGAAAGTTCATTGCGCGATAGCTTGGATAAATACGCCGCCTGTCGCGCGCGCGATGAGCAAACACGCGAAAAAGAGTATTTTTTTGGAGATCAAAGGTGCGCGGCAACATTTCGACTAACCGAATCTTTTTAGTGTACATGAAACGACACTTCAAACACGCGTTTACATAAGCCCCGGGCCTTTTCAAAAAAATATGATGACACGCGCTTTGTAGACGCTTGGTACTGCGCGGAGTATACTGTGTTTTGAACGCGCATCTGTGTGATGCACAGCAGAAACGGTTGCTGATTTGTTTTCATAAAAGCCAAATGCGCCGGGATTACTCGAAATCGTTACTGTCACTCGCTCACCGGAAGAGTTATGATGTTGTTGACGTAACCGAATGGGCCTGCGCGCGAGATGCGGGCGAAATTCTCTCTCTCTCTCTCTCTTGCACGCGCGCGTACACCCGCCGCCGGATTCGACATCAAAGTTCTCAGCCAAGTTTGTTCGCCGTGTTATCTAACGAAGGTATTTGCATCCCAGGAATGTCAGCAATTTGGCATACCTAATTAGCCATTGTGTCCTATCTTACGCGATCTAATGTTTCGGGCGTCTCATGTGAGATGCGCACGTTACTGTGCCGCGAGCGTTCGGGAGACAATCAATTTCCGCGAGTGGTGTGCGTACATGCAAGAAACGTACCCTATCCGCGCGCGTATCCTTAAAAAATTAACAAATCCAAGTCTGCGTAATTTTCACACCGGAATAATTAACACACAATCAGCTGGAATAACGTCAGATATACACAAAATAGCAATATGCAGGAAATCCGCGTGATTATCTTCGCAATAATCTGGAACGTCGAATGAGGAACTTTGAGAAATTCATTTTCGTTCCTCAACAACAACGTCTATCGTACCCGAGAACAACAACTGCCAAAGTTACGGCGGTGCAGTCCGGGTTATAATCAGTCTCGCGTTCGCGAGTAATAAATTTCATCTCAACGCTATCTTATATACATATATATACCGCGCGTGTGCCACGTGACTCGGAGATTATTGTCTCTTGCCCGCACGCCTCAGCACTTACCTCGCAAATCATCGGCCATTTTATCACAGTCGAATATATATATATATATTCACGTAAATCCGCTGTAATCGTCCCCTTCGTAATTCCCACCACGACACTCGATCGAGAGAGATGCGCGCGACCGACCGGACGACCCCTCGGCGCACTCGATGGCGCACGGTGCTTCATTGGTGCAGCGAACCGAGGATAGATTGGGATCCGGTTTCAGATTCGACCGGGATTTAGATCATTATCCGCTGACGGGACTTGGGAACACGTCGCCGCGGTGCACGATGTGTTCTTTGACGCGCCGCAAATCCCCGCGCGAAACAATTAACCCTTTGCTCTGCTGCTCGGAACGCGCGCGCGCGTGTGTTCGTGTGTGCATGTGCGCAGGATAAACGATATGCCGACGCGAAATAGGACTTTACGCGCGTGCAATTGTCGCGTCTATATATTCGTTACACGGAGCTCTTTGTTACAATAAAAAAAGTTGCTTGCGCGATGATTTTTTTACAACGTAAGCGTTTAAATCGCGTAATGACAATCGATGATAACGTTCAAAGAATGTCTAAAAACAAAGATTCTAATTTGAAAAAAAAAGATAATAAAATCGAGAAACTATAAAAGCAATTTGTTAGTCTCTTGTACTCACAGAAATTACATTATTTCATTTCGGACGAAAACATACAGTTAAATAAGCTGACCCCCGAGCGAGAGAGAACGTGTGGATGGAGGTCTACGTATGTGGTTCTGATTATATAACCTATTCTCTCGAATTTTACGCAAGCAAGTGCTTACCAAGCGCGAAGTGTGACTTCCAGCTAAACACTCTCTAATATTCTATTATCCTATATCTTGTTTACTCCGTGGACAACGTGTTTTCAGCTTCCTATACAAGCATGCTAGATAAGCACTTACGGTCGTTAAGTTTCGAGAGAGTTAGTCGAGTACTCGGCGAAATATTCATGTGTTTGTGTGCGCCGTGTAGACAGGGATAAAAGTTGATTTTGCGGAAAAACACAAAAAAAAAAAAAAAAAATTATTTCCACTTTGTACAAACGTAACAATATCATTGAGCTCTATTAACGATTGAATATATACATTACGGAATATGTTTCGTCGAAAAACCATAATAAAATGCAAAAAAACATAATTTCCGGACGATTTCTCGATCTCGGAATAATTAATATACAAAATGACGCTTGTTTCAAATCCGTCAGGCCGTGCGTCGGTCAGAACTGAGCGAATTATTCTCGAAATTGGCTCTGCGTGACGCGTTGCATTACGACATTCTGATATAACTCCGTTTTTGCACCTAACTACATTAAATTCCAAAACAAAATGCGCGAACGAAATTTGCATTTCCCCTCTGGCGCACACACATCCGCGCGCGGCGCCGCTGGGAGCAACTCCCGGATAAAACGTGCATGACGCGCGCGGCGCGGTCCGCCGGAGCGCGGTCCGCGCGGCATTAAAATTACATTATTTCGCCAGCTTCGAACGTACGCCAAGTATGCGCCGGCGTTGATTATGAGTTTTAATGAATTTCTACGGGATCATTATAAAGCCGCTCACGGGGAGTTGTGTGTGCGGTCGCACACATGTGGCGGCTCCTTCTCTCTCTCAGCTCCGCCCGGCGCACACGCGCGAGTGTTTGTGAAACACAGCACGACACCGCTCGCGCCGCGCGTTATGACAATCGGCTTTCACTTCTCGCTCGCGCCCGCGCTCGTATTACCAAGCGTACGTACACGCGACCATATTATATTCCGAGGGGTTTTTTTTCACAGATAGAGTCGTACGGGTTAGGAACTGACAAATGGAGCCGACACGTGTCAAGATGCTAATGCGCGGTGAAAAATTATTTCGCAATATCGGGAACATGGCGCGCGAAGCGGGTTGCCGCGCCCCTTCCGTTTGCAAATCGAGTCGTCGTGTCAGCTCGGTGAGAAAGGTCTGTTTTTGCTATTAAACAGCAATAAAACAGCGGGAGTCCTTTGAGATGAAATATAAGTTATTACTCTTTTGCCACGATCAACGCGTGCCGCCACTCCCTCGACGTGGTGCTAATGATTTTTTGGGGATTGTCAGCCTAATCCGCCAAGTACGCGGCCGGATCATTATTCACAGAAGATAATAAAAATACACTTAATTTTGTTGCGAATTTCGATTATATTAAATATCATTTTATTATTGTTGTGTCGGATTTATTTATGAACAAACGAAAATCGAAGCAACGTACTTACGGACGAGGATGGGTGGCGGTCACGTCGCGAAAAGAAACGGAACGTAAAAGGAATGAAGAGAATCGAATGTGGTAGTAGGGTGAACGAAAGAGAATGGCATTTGCGCTGGCTCCCGGCCAAATCCCACCTCATCAAAATGTCGGAAAGACGGCTCGGGAGCGAGTCAAGGCAACACGTCTGAATGTCATCCCTTGAGGAACCGTTCCTGCAAAATTCGGCCCGGCTGACAAGGAGAACCCTCTGACTGTGTTCTGGCATTTTTTGATGTTGCAACATGTAGGACGGGCGAAAGAGCCACGACAAATGTGAGGCGAACGCGAAAGTCATTGCTCATGCTCACAGTACGCGGGCGCACGCGGCGCGCGATACCCTGATCATCATAACTCAGGATCAGCAGTTTTATCCCTGGTTCCGATTAAACTGATGAACGATCGTGGGCGATTTCGAGGGGAAGCATTCGTCGGCGGTAAATCACGAGACTAAATCGGGTTATCAACAAACCAGCTAATGGGTTTTTATTATGCACTGTGCCGGGAAAATTGGATTACCTCGGGGGACATGATGTTGAGGGAAAAAGTTCGAATAATAATGCTTTAAATAATGCAATAATACACGATAGGAAGAGGAATGTTACACATATATGCGTGTGCGTGTAAACACAGGAGCGAATAGGCGGTAAGATAAAAAATATGTGACATAACGAAGTTTTTGTGTGTCAACAATCATTTTGATTGGGGAACGATGTTGCTAGGAGACAATCCGCGAACCAAGTATTTCTCTTTGTGTCGCATCTTATTCGAGGACAATCTTACCTGAGATTCTTCAGGAGACAGACGGTCGCGCGCGCACACACGTACACACAGCGCACAATAAATATCTTCCAGACTCTCTTTTCAAAGAAATCTAAATAAGGCAAAGATTTTCTATATAGCAATCAACGATGATGTCATTCAAGTATCTACCGTGAGGATTTTCTTTTGTGCTCGATTTCTTTTGTCTTATAAACGGGGGGGAGGGAGGGGAGATATTTCTCTCATAGTAATTCAGAATTTTTAATTCTCCCTGTTTTGTAAATATTACAGTTTTTCTTTGGTATGAGATGAAAACCCGACAAGGTGTGCAATTTGAAGTCTCAATACACGGTAATTACTTGTTCCCACAATGTTAAATAGATTTAGTGCCTTAAAGATGTTATCTCGCTTAGATGATCACGTGTGTAGGAGCGACCCCGGATAACAGCGATTGTTTGCCTCAAACTTTTTTTACACGCGAGCGAAATTCACTCGAACGGCGGACACGGTTATCGGTTTGCTCTAAGTGTTTTTTTTTTTGCGGCATGCAACGACACGCCCATTAAGAAGGTTCGGTGTCGGGATCTAGATAGAGTTGCTTGCAATTACCTCAATGTTTTCCGTCCAAGCAACACGTCTTTTATATTTCGATCATTTGATGTTACAATCTATTCGCAAAATTATTTTCAGTTAATTATAAGCGGAATTTAGATTTTAATTTTTTTTTATCTCTCTCTCTTTTTTGATCTTTGAAATCAAAACTATTTCGTTGAAATTCGCAATGTTTTGGAAAATATTTCGTGCTGTCGACGCAAAACGCTAAAACGCTTGATTAATAAAAATATTTTGTGATCTTATTCAATCGTTAATTACAAACTTGTACGCTGTTTTATCGGATTTATGATCGATCGATAATACGAAGTTTAACGACTTTCACTTGTAGACGCTCACATGCAGACGCGGTAAAAGTTCAAAAGTTGCGTGACATAAAAAAATTGCTGTATAAAATTATTTGATTTGTAATATAGTTCATGTTTGTCTTAATTAAAAAATATTAGAGGAAAGATCCAACGCATTCTTAAGAGAGTTGTCAGATATTCATATGTAGTTTCGCATTAGTTAGTTTCGCCAATAAATTGACCGTTGCAGCCAATCGGCCGTTGTATTTAAAAATTTCCGAACGATCGCGCGGAATTCCCGTGGCTGAAACCCACCGATAGATAACTGCACGCGTATCGATAGCGGCTGTACGAAAAAAGAGAGAGAGAGAAAGGAGAAAAAAAAAAAAGAGAAAAGCGCGCGTGCACAAACGAAACGTGCTATTTAATTCCAACCAACTAGCACACGCTCCGCGTTCACACGCCGAGGCAGCGGGCGTACGGGAAAAATTACGCGGAAAAATGAAACGGTTTAGGAAAATTCTCGATGTGGCGCGACGACACGAACCCCGGCGGAAACCAATTTCGAAAAAAACGCGAAGCGTACGGGGTACCACATCGCGACGGCATTCGCGACCGAGGTGTGCGCGCGGGGGGAGAACACAGGAATATCGGTCCTTTACCCCATCGCGGAATCATGCGACCGCTGATACGCCGTTCGGTCGTTCTCTCTCGTAGCGAAACCCAGGTTGCCCATTACGCAGCGGTTAAGCCGGATAATCGATCGGTCGGCGGCGACGGAGGAGGCGGCGGCGGTGGCGGCGGCGGCGGTGGCGGCAGCAACGGTAGCGGTAGCGACAGCAGCACACGCACCGGCACAGATAAATTAGACGGCCTGCCAATACCGCTCATTAGCGTGCCAGGCGCAGAAAACGCCGCAGGCCAATTATGAAAAGCGAATTTCTACCGACGGACAACCGCGGCGCGGCGGTGATGGTGACCGCGGCGAAAAAAAAAAAAAAAAAAAAAATTGCATCGCTGCGGAAAAACGATCGGAACGTCGGCGCGGTCGGCCGATCGCGAATGGGTTTTGCGGTTTTCCCGCGCGCGTGCACACGCGTGTACACCAGCGCGTATCACGCAGCGAGGAAGCAGCCAGCGTCCGACGGGCGTCAAAACGCGTGTATGTTAAATGCGCGCAACGACCTATCGTCGCGCGTCAAACTGGCGCGCTGTCGAAAACCGCTGTCTTTTTCACGCGCTCGACTGTCACCCGCTGATTGTGTCAGCCTAATTTGTCATCTCGGAGTCATCTCGGGATTACACGCGAGCTTCCTCGCGTCTGTTGTTTGTGCACGTAGTGTTGAGGAAAGAGAAATCGCGGATTTTTCCTTTTTTCTTAATCAAACAAAAATCGCTCCGAGCAAACTGCTCCAAGATCAACGTAACAATTTGTTAAGTCAATATGTCACTCATAAAACTTACATCAAATTCCAATAACGTTTTAGTTCATTATATCCTCTAAGCTCTGTGATCTGATTTATTACTGCGACAGCACGTAAATAAATGTTTCGCGTTACAATAGCAAAGAATGCGTTAATATTGTAAGATCCGTGATTTTTATTTCAGTAAAAAAAAGAATAATTTTATTCACTTTCACTGTTACACTTTGTCTTATGTTTATAATTCACAGAGTATTATAATTCGCACTTAACCAACTGGCGCGATGTATAATTCGATGTCACTGACTGACTGTTCAAATGCGACTGCCTAACTGACTACGTTCTATTCGGGAGCGCTTGGTGCATGAGGAAAAGATCTTCGTACCGGTGCGGGAGAACATCCGGTAATAATCAATAAAGGAAACAGAATGTGATAGAAGGTGTTATCATGTGCGCTATGGAATATCGAAGTCTAAAGACATTTTATTATATATTCAGGAATTAAACACGCTATCAGACTTGGTACAGTCATGAGAGTGTGTCTCTTGATAATGAAGAAGGAAGTAGGTGATGATAAGGAATAGTTAAGGTATTAATCGTACAATGGTCACAATATCAGCTGCACAAACCGCAGACCTCAACATTGACGTTGCATTTTTCACGACGCTTGTCGCCGCGAAGATAATTTGCACAAGCGTGTGCGTTCGCGCGCGCTTTCGGTCAGCGTGTATCGCGACCCCAGGTTTGTCGGGGAATCCCGCATTAAATTCGCGCGGCAATCAGTCGCTATTCTACCGGCATTGCGTTGCCGTTACGTGCGACGCTTACGTGCGTTATTACGCGAATATGTGACCACCGACGTCGCCCATCGCGCCGACATCGTCGCGCTGGCCTTTTCTCAGCGTATCGCAGACAACACGTACGCTTAATTAAACCGCCATCGTCGTCGCCACCGTGTTCCCATTTTGTTCGTTTGTCGTGACGCACACACGCCGTCGCGGAAACGGCGAAATTTCTTGACGCGCGAGAATCGAAGAAACACCCACGCCGTGTGCCGATCGTGCGTCGTATGCGAATGTGGCGCGGAGTGCTTTTGAGCACTCTTGCAAAGTGTCAATCACGGGTGCAAATGTAGTTAATTGAAAATGAAAAGCGGGCACTTTGCGCACGTCTCTCGCACCGACTTCGCGGCGCTTTCATATGCAAACAGTTTTTATTCAATAAGATTCAATTAAGAGACTGAATTAAATATATTTGACGTGCTGTTAGGGATTAAAAACTATTTTTTTTCTTTTTTAAGTGTTGTTATAAATCTTCATTTTTTGGAAAATGCGATATATTAGCTTCTAATGTACCAAGACTTACGTAGATACCGGTTTGCCTGCAGCGCTTTTTACGAAGCCGAGATTAAAAGCTTCCGTGTAAGAGAATGCTAAATTCGTACTTGTTTAACCCAGTTTCTCATATATATATGTGTGTGTGTGTGTGCATCCTGTTTCTCTCTCAGAAATATTCGTTTTGACTTACAACCTCTTTCCACATTCTTGGCTTCAACTACACTCTGACTTCTCGTAAATTCTTTCAGAAACAAAACCAGCGCGCGTGTGTGTTGTATGCGCGTGATGTACATGTGTATGTAAAATGTCCCTCTCTATACACACATTCCGCTTCATGTGTCGATCTTTTCATGTTGGCATTATTCACTAATACATTTTGAATAGGTATTTGTTGTTAGCGTCAATCGAGTAACTTTAATAACAGTTTGATTGATTTTTGTTCTTTTTGTGATTACATTCACTCTACAGAAACACAATATGAAGCTTTAATTAAAACACACACACACACACGCACGCACGCACGCAATCAAGCAAAGTGACGAGATATAATAAATTAATACATACACTAAAAAAACAAGTTGTTGATTGTTTCAATATGTTTTCATAAACACGCGGCAATATGCTTAAAAATTTGTTTCGTTAAAATAGCGATTGTCACCGTATATAAAGATGTATATGTTGGCCATTTATAAACGCGCGAGACGAATCAGAATAGACGGTATCGCGGATCTTCCATTGAAATTTGTGCGCGGTCATGTTAACACGTGTTTTTGATTTTTCATTATAAAGTCTGGTGCGAGAATAGAACACGCTGTGAACTCTTGCGAACTCGCTTGTTGACAATAAACCGTTTGTTGATAGCGTCATGAATTCAATATTGGATATTTTTTGGAATCGATTGGCGATCTCGCCGGTTTCGCGCGCGCCCGTCCAATCATTACGCTCGAATAATCGACGTAGAATCACTACAATATGTTGATTACAACCTCGAAATGGGTTTACGGAAATGACGCAGCTTACATGCTGCCCGTTTAATCAGATTTAGTGAGACTTTAGTACCTACCGCGCGTATCGGGGCGTAATTATCGACGTAATCGAGATACAGTTTTTTTATTAAATGCAAAAATAATAGACGCAAAAATCAGTTTACTGCACGAGTGCACGCTGTTATAGCTCTTTCCTTTATGCAGACCGGTAATGAAATTAACATAATAAACTTTCTTAATATGTTATACAAAATCGAAAATTATTAAAAAAGCGTATAAAATATAAATGACTTATTAAATTTAATTAATGAGTTATTTTTGTGAAATAATTTGATAGAAGAAGAAGTTTGAAAGATAAAATATTTCGAGTAAATCACACAGACGCGCTTGTTAGCGAGACTAGACTAGATCTTTGACAGTTTGAAAAAGGCAATGACATCGACTTTCATACAAGATTAAGGAGGTATCTAAGATACTCTTTTTTTTTCTCGGACAAGAAAGCGGAGTTGCTTGCAGACGCGCGCGCGCGCGCGCGACGATTCTGCCGTTCGACACTCTGTGTGTCTCCTTGCACTCAGCTTTTTATCTGCTCCAAGAACGTCTCTTCCGTGCTTTCGTTTCTTCCGCTTAACATTTACGGTTTTCTCTTTAGCTCTTCGGCTCCCTATCGTATTTTCCACAAGCGGCGCTTTTCCTTCGAAAAGCGCCGCTTTCTTATTTGCAACAACACGCCGTTCCTTGTTCTCGGACGCTGCACTCGAACGCTGCAGCTATAATTGAAGAATATTGCCCCGCATGGACCGCAAATAGGACGCAACTCTAATTTCATTATTCGCAAAAGAAGCGTTGCATTCTCCGCGGAAAGAATACTTCACGAAGGTGACTTCGCCTACGAGCGCCTTGTATTGCTATTAGAGCGTGGAAGCGAGAAAGAGGAAATGGAAGATAGGATAACAAGAAAAAAGTGGAAACTGCCGCACGCCACTCCGCAGAAAATGTATGATACGGTATACCGAGGTAAAAAAAAAAAAAAGAAAAAAAACGCAGTTTTAGCCGGATAGTAGAAAAGAGTCGTCGAGAGTGTGTAACTGTCGTAAAATATGTTACTATGAAACCTGGCATTATACACATCCTTCTTGTAAATTAAATCACAATAAAAATTCAATTAGCTTTTATATATACGTATATATATATACGTATATA
>QVNV01007322.1:0-26558 GCA_014825455.1 Pseudomyrmex pallidus | reverse complement strand
TGCAATCCTCATTTTTCACTTAACAAAAAGAATTTTTCATTAAGATTGTGTAAAAAAAATTAAAATAATGTATTTATCTTAATGATTTATACATATATACGCGATATATGTATATTATAAAAAATATAATAGTATATGAATAATAAACCGCGCCCATCCATAAATATACATATGATTAAGCAACTGAGGATATGTTATCCAATTAACAGATTGAACTTTGTTCCGATCGTTCAAATGAACATAACATAATCATCACTTAATTTTTTATCTTCTGGATCACATATTTTTCAGTTTTTTGCCCAAGGGTAATTCTGCCGATATACGTTGTTAACGATTGATTTCGAACTGACTCTACATATTTGCAATTGTATCGAGTACTTATTGCGAAACTATTTCTAAATCAATGTTTTTCGATCCGAATAATTTTAATTGTTATTGATTTTTCTTGGATGCGAAAGAAAAAGAAAACATCGTTGATGGTCCGAATTTTCCAAATAGAATCAATTTCAAAAGTAATAAATGACTCAATTTCAAAAGATTTCGCAATAGCTCTTCTGATCTTGTGAGACTAACAATACGTTACTCAATATGCCAGTAGGCAAATATTTGCACAACACAAATCGCGTAATAATATTGTAAGTACGATGTAATGCGCATAATAGAAAACAACATACATACTTGGATATACGACCGTATCTCTGAGGTTGATAAGAGCGGATTAACACTTCCGAACAGGTCGCTAAATGCGATTCTTTAGTCTTCTTTTCCAAAAGTGCGACGTAGCTAGCACCGGCGCAAGACGAAACCAGGCGAAACGTCACAGGCGTCACAGCGCCGCTGACATCGATGAGTATCGATGATTTTATTGGCTGTACTTCGTGCGGTGTAGTAGTGTCGACAAAAATGGCATCATTACACACCACACGAGAAGCTGCTGGAAGTGGTGGGATCGCTGAACGCTGGACTCAATTATATATCGTATGCACGATACACGAGTTCGGAGCGTGCGCCGAAAAGGGACGGACTTATTTAAGGCTTCGAGTCATTCGTTTTACAAATATAAAGAAGAAAGGGAAATGTCACGCAAACTGGCAGAAATGCAAATTTAGTTGAAAATCTTGTTAGCTCGGCATTTTTACATAAAACAGAACAATAAATATATTTTTATCGTAAAGTTTTTTTAAACTTCTGCATTCGTGTTCTCACGTAGACATACAAATGACGTTCCCAACTAGCATGAAAAATTTTCTGCAAGTATATTTTCAGAAACGCTGAGTAATCTACAATAGAGATAGGTAAAATACGCTATTATAATCGCTTTACATATATCTAATATACAATGCAATTTTATTATTTATATTATTTATATATGTATATATTTTATTCTTTGAGTATTTACAATATCGGTACTCTTTTCTCTTTACTCTTGTAACTGTACTGTTATCGCTCGTAGTTTCTCGTGACATCCTTTTTTTGTAGTAAATTATAATTCATTTATAAATAGCTCACTGTTTTACAAATCATAGTTTCTAATCTATTCTTTATTGAATTTTAATTGCCAGCAAAGACTATAATAGTACCTGTATAACATCTCCCTCTTGTTAAAAAAAGAAATTAAGACACAAAACACAATGAATTAATTTCATTTTTAACAAAAATCTAGTATAGTATCGCAAATATTGTTTTATTTACTTAAAATACATGCTATTATTTACATAAAAATTGCAAACTCCATTTGGCGAACATAATCTATAAAATAATCTTGGTTTGTACATTTTTAATAAAGATGTATACGTGTGACTCTCGTGACATCGGCGCGTTTAATAATGTAAGTTTTCAATAATGTAACGCAGATTTTCATATGTTGACAAAAAATTTGCTATGTCGCTATTTTTCTTTCCATAAAAAGTACATTAACAACAAGAGAGCTTCTTCGATTTTCATACACTGTTTTACGAATATAAAACTTCGATTGAAATCGTTTCGTGTAAAAAAATGTTTAATATTTGTTGTTAAATAGAAACATGATTAAATTACTTTTATAATTGTTTTACTTTTCGAAATGCCTTTCTGTTTTTAGTTGAAAAATATTAATATTCTTTTTAGGAAGGAGACCGCAGTTTATCTAAAAATCTCTCTAAGAGTTTTTTTCTTTTTCCTTCTTTTCTGACTGAAGTAATATTGAGGTAGCAAACCTCTTTACATTCTATGTCAAAGAAAGAGAAGAGCATAATGCTACGTCAGTAATCCAACAGTTCGATACGAACGTGTATGCTATCGGCTTACACTAATATTTACAAGTATGTCACATCAGTTTTGCATATATTCAGAATACAAAACTATGAAGATAATAATACAACGAACGCAAAGAAACTAATGTTTCATTTGTTTTACAAATTTTAAATCACAAGCATCAGAACACTATAAAAAAGATCCGAAGTGTTACTTTTTGTTTTGATTTTTGTATATTATATAATAGCGTGTTCGACTGACGTGAATTTAATCGCTTTCGCGATAACACACGCTATTAATTTTCGGACATCAACTGTATGTTTGCTTCTTTTGGTATATCTGTTTTCCTCTTTTTTTGTATGTTTTTCTTTTTTTTTTTGTTATGATGAAATGCTGTAACACACGTCGTTATCTTTTATAGGAAATTTTATATAATACGCATTTAATACACAATTTGTACAATCCCCTGGACACGGTGTCGCATTAGAACTGTGTCCACTTGTACCTACTGCAACATGTTCAATCAAAATAGTTCAATATTGTGAAGAAGATTCGTGAATGTTACTCAGATATATAGAAATTATTATGCAGTTTCATAACGGAACTCCATCGTGTGCGTGAACTACATATCTATAAACTAAATACATATAATTATATATATATGTATATATGTATATGCCTACATATATATATATACACATGTACACAGGCCGGTATTTACAATCGGACCTTATATTTAGTTTCAAATTCATCTTCGTATTAATCGAGTCAATGATACATCTCGTATAATATCAAGATGAACTAAAAAACCTCCCCCTGGTTGCAGTCCTTGTTTAAGAACATCAGAGCGAGAAACTACACAGTGAAAGTTTCTTGCGGCTTTAGTTTTTTCATAAAAATATAAAATTGTTTCTGGAAACCTATATAAGATATGCCGCAAACTCTGATATCTGTCCGATATGTCACTTGGAAATGTGAAATACTCATTAAGGTAGCAAATATCGTTTTTCTCTTATAAGATAAGAGTAAGTAAAGATTAAGTTACACAAACTGAGTTTTCACATTTAATTTTCACTATAACCGAGTTTGCGGTATAGAATCTCGTTAGATTAACTTCTCGTAAAAAAAATTAAAAAATAAAACATGTTATAATTTGCAAGAAACTTTTAGTAATTTCTGACGTCATTAAATATGTGTACACATAAACACACACATTCTATAGATTATAATATTATATATATATACCGGCCATAAAAAATATAAATGTATACATGCATTTATATATAAATTAGTATCGAAAATGCAAAATATATGCGCGTAGCGCGGAAGCCGTTCGTTTTATATTTTTACATAACAAAAAAATACGACCACAGGTACGGACCAGTTATTATTTGACGCTTCTGAAGCCTATTTGACAAAACTACAAGTCTTTTGCATTAGCAACTGTCTAAGGAATATATTGATTTTGTAGTCTTATAAAATGGGCTTTTGGAGCATTTAAAATTGTAACGTACATTTTCGCTTTAAACGTATCAAAGAGGTAGTACGACACGTGGACGCGTAAAAAATACTGAGAGATTTTGTCGAACGTACTGTTTCATTTGATAATTAACGTCAACCAAAGTCTCAGAAATGCGAAGAGCGTTTAAACTATTTCGAGACCGTTCGAACTAGACCGTACCTAGATTGGTATACGCGAAAACAAAATGTACTCCGTTACGATCTTTAAACACGTTCACCGTTTGTCACACATCGTCTTTCTATTTCGTACTTTCGCGGTTTCGGGCGGAAGAAGTTTTCACCGCATAATGAACGTGTTAAAGAAGTCTTGTCAAAATTGCACGAATGATAAAATCGTAACAGAGGAAAGTCAATTACATCATGAATCAACCAGCAATAAAAATGATTTTTTTTTATTTTTATCAATAAGTCATAAAACAGTCGTTCGCGAGAGTCGAAATTGATATATAATTTGGACAACGTCATATGCTGTATTATGTATATCGTTAAAGTGAACTATATATTATCTTATTTTGCCATGATACATCTGCCGTAAACGATTTTCGCGAAATATCAAAACTCTAGCCAAGTGAGATTGGATTTTCGATCATGATTTAAGCAACTGAACTGTTTATTTTCGCTCACTAACTCGCCCACGATTTGTCGATGCTTCAGACAGATTCCGTTGTACACATTTCAATGTATAAAAATCTTTTTCTTCATGATTTTTTTTTTTTTTTTTTTTTTTTTTGCAAATCTTGTAATCTCAAATATCTCTTTGTTGTTATCTGCATGTTAAGTATCGGAATACGTTTGTTTTTGTTTTTTGTTTTTTTTTGTTTATACATAAATACACAGTTATGGTGCATGTTACAAAAACACCGTGTTTAGTGTGTTCAGCACTTTTCACACGTGGAGGTATATAATTAACGCTGTCACGAGGACTCTCACTTGCAGTAAAATTATATACAAAATCCTGACGTGTCGCACATACAACCGTGAGGAAAAAAGAAGCACTAGGAATTGGCGTTCGGAGGCGGTGGTCTTCTGTCGTAGTCCCGCCTGTATTCCTTTGGCCGCCAATCGTTGGAATAGCTATCCCCGGGATACCCTCGTCCTCTAAAATGACCACTTGGTGTCATATCTGTGGGAGCATAACCACCGCCGCCGCTACTACTTCCGTAACCACCACTTGGACCGTATCCATAACCCGGCGGTCCTGAATATCGGTAATAATCACTAAAACAAGAAAAAAAACAAGCCTTGTAGTAATTAAATCTCACCAAACAGATCAATTTACAGAAAATCGCATGTATTCACCTTCTTTTTTCGTTTATGTGCATGCCACGATCTCGATCTCGATCTCTGTCTCTATGATAACCACTAGACATTCGACTGTAAGGCTCGAAGCGATCACGTTTGTGATCTCCAAATCTGCCGAACAAACAAAACGAAACCGATAAAGGCAACAATTATAATTTGAATAGGAAACTGAGTTATGTGTGATCTGAACGCAGCAAAAGATCTTACCGTGAACTATGGGACCCGTACCTGCTGTCTCTCATGTCCCTCCCGTCTCTGGATACCCAGTGATCGTCGTCTCTGCTATAATGTCCCATATTGTAACCGCCGTCTCTCCTGAGCCTGTCGTCTTTTCCAACGCTTATTCTATCATTCCTGTCGTTGTGCATCCTATCTCTATCCCTATCTCGCTCTCTATCCCTTTTCATATCTTTATGCTTCGACTCTTTTTGTTCTTTATGTCGCGGCGTGTCTGCGCTATTAGTAGTACTTGATGTGGAATTTGGTGTTGACGTTATAGGAGTAATCGTAATAGCACCAATAGTAACCGCGGACGTGCCGCTGATATTGCTGCCGACGGCGGAAATAGTCGAGAGGTGTTTCTTACTTTGCGTACTGCTATTCGAGTTCTCCTCGATATCGTCCAATTTACGTTTCATTATTCTGTTGTCCTTATTGTTGCCGTCCGCTTGGTGTTGCTTGTCAAGATGTTTATTATCGTACGACGACTTCTCATTGTGTTTCTATTTTTAAAAACAAAACACCCAAAAGATAAGTACACTTTACTATTGAGTTTACTGCGCGATAAACAAAATACGATCAACGATACCTTTGAGGAATTTGTCGCTTCCTCCTTTTTGTCGGGACTAGTTATAGCACTGACATTAGTGATGCCGCCTTGTTTTATCAAATTCTTATATGTTCTATACAGTTTCCTTGCTTTAAACGTTGTGAACTTGGAAGCGAATTCCCAGAGATTGCTTCTCCATTCGCTGATCTGCACTGGATCTTTGTACTCCTCTAAACACATGTTAATGTGATTGCCGATTTGCAAGAGGCATCGACGAGCGCGACCGAGTTGTTCTTCTCTGCTCAAAGACTCGTCTGTTTGTCCTAATGCCTTCAATGACTTCTTTACTGGTCTCATTTTTTCTTTACACTGTATGAAAAAATTATATAAATTATATAAAATTACGTTTTGTAATAATTATATTGAACGTTTTATATCACATTGCACGAGCTAAAGTAAATCAAATTCTTATAGAATAAGAATAACATTAACCTCATCGAATATCTTAGGATCTAATTCCCCAAGTACGTCAAGAGCCCTCGGTTCATTATTTGCAGTGAAGTGCATAGGACCTGCAGCTTGCTTATTCTTCTTTGCCTTTTCTTTCTTCTCTTTCTTCTCTTTTTTAACTTTCTTATCGGTTTTCTTCTCGTCGGATAAATCTTCTTCGTCTTTCACTTCTTTGGCAACAAGGTCTTCTTCTTTCTTAACCGTGAGCTATAATTATTCATATATTTAACATAAATTCGCAAAATTTGAGAGAAAAAAGCTATTCTCTCTCTCTCTCTCTCTCATTCAAAACTTACTTTCTCAACTTTAAATTTCAGCTTCTTATTTTCGTCACCGGAACTGTCATCTTCTACAATCTCTTTAGTAATTGCTGTTTTTTCTTTCGGTTTTCGCGTCTTTCTCATTCGTGTCTGAAAGGATTGATCAACTTACAGAAAGTGCAAATCTAACATAATAGAATTTGTGTAATAATAATATATTACATAATTATATCACAGTCTGTGTTTATATACTCCACAGCGTTTTCATACGTTACAATTGTTTGTCAAATCTAGGAAGAAAGAAAGGATGGAGAAGGATTGGGATATTACCTGGTATTCGGTTTCTAATTGTAGGAAAAAGACATAACCCTGTTGGATCAAAGAGAATCAATGAAAATAAATCTGGTAAGAACATCAAATGCAAGGTGATCTTACCACTCCTAATTTGAGATCAATTTGCTTTTTCAGGATCTTTAGTAGATACTCAGCGCGTGCGTTCACGCGTTTAAGCTGCTGTTTGTTGCCGTTGGGCGAAATCTTGTTGCCAAGTCCTAAACTGCTATCCATTTGTATCGCTTCCCACGAACCCATGCCATGCTGATATATACCTCTCAACAACTTGGAATCGTCGTCGGAAGTCCATTCGCACTCAAAGTTCGCAGGTTTTAACCTGAAGTATCAAATCAAAATTGTTTGCGACTCATACACATTTCACTACATATTTTTATTTATCATTTTTATTTACTGTTTACTATTTTTTATAATAAAAAAAAACTTAAAAATAAACTTACTTGATGTCCAGATGCCAATTAGCACGTTGTTCAGGATCGGACGGTAGAACTTGTTCCAAAGGTTCAAGTTCCTTAACCGCAGTCGAGAAAGATTTGGCATTTACCATAACGCCGCCTACCTTAAACGTAGGCCCTTTTCCTCTCTTACGACCAGGCCCTTTGCCTTCCTCCTCGCTAACCTTGTTCTCCTTTGCAGTGTTTTCGAATTCTACCAAGCACGAGTCGCATCTCGATTTAAGTTGTTCACTCAAGAAACGCAATTCCGACATTGGTTTCTCCTGCAGATCGGCATCGGTCGCGATATCGTCTAATCGTTTCAAAGGCGCTGGGAATTTCTTAAAACTTTTGATAAATCGTCGTATCTGCAACAAAAGAAAACATTATTGTTGCACATATAAAGACGTGTGAGAAGTCATCTTCAAATAATTGGTTACGTACCTCGGCGTCAGTGAAACTTTTGATATTCTCGCGCGGTGTAACTCTCGGTCTACCTCTCTTCTTGGGTTTTTCATCATCGCTACCATCCGCATCGCTACCTTCATCCTCTTCGTCACTGTCATCTGTTTTCCTACGTTTTTTACTTTTCCCTAAATATCAAGCATCAGCTACGTTAGATTTCGTGTTCACGGAAAATTATAAGAAACTATAGTACATACCTTCGCCCTGATTAGCTTGTTGAAGAGTTTTTCGACTTCTCGGCGGTAAATAAAGATCTTCCATTTCCTTTGACTTTTCTTCTTCTTCCACCTTTTTCCGGAAATTTTCTGGTATAATTTCCGCCTAAAATTCATACAATAACGTCAAACAAATGATTACTTTTATGTTACACTACATGTACTTCAAAAGCAAAATCGAAGTATTTACCCAGTCTTTGCTCTCGTCATCGTTATCGTTCGGCTGATTGATAGGTTCCAGATCCTCTTCGGCTGTTTTAAAACTGGCGACTTTAAAAGCAGACAACAACTCATCACCAACCGTTGTCGGTCCCTCGTCTCTTGTTTCAGCTCTTCTTAATATCTCGTCAATATCACACTATTTTAACAGAAATTCGCAAGTGTTACACATAAAAGGATATTAAATACTAATTATATGTATGTACAATTATATAAAACGACATGTATTTACCGATGGCTCTTCATCTCCGCCTTCTTCATCTTTAAACAGATCTTCTGCGCCGAATTTCAAAATAGCAGTCAAGTCTTCTTTATTGAACGGATTGCTATTGGATCCCGCGTTCTTTTTATCCAAAACTGTCCGACCGGTTGTGTCCATTCTCTGTATCACTAAATGATCCAGAACCATTTTCTGCTTCGCACGCTCCACGATTTCTTCCTCGACCGATTTTTTAGTTACCAGTCGATAAATATTGACCTATATATCCGATAAGTTATAAGTTTTTAGAGATTATATATATGAGTGATTGTTTAATCTCAAGACACAGAGAAAAGCGAGAGTACCTTATTTTTCTGTCCTATTCGATGAGCTCTAGCCTGAGCCTGCAAATCATTTTGCGGATTCCAATCGGAATCGAAAATTATCACAGTGTCCGCGGTGGCGAGATTAATGCCAAGACCACCAGCTCGCGTCGACAACAGAAAACAGAAGTCCTGCGAACCTTCGGCATTGAAGTGGTCCAATGCCTGCTTCCTCAGCTCTCCCTTTATACTCCCGTCTAATCTTTGGAATGGGAAGTGTCTCTTTTGTAGATATTCGCCGAGTATGTCCAACATCCTGACCATTTGACTGAATATCAACACTCGGTGTCCTGTGTCGCGCAGTCTCACTAGTAACTTATCCAGAAGTACTAATTTACCAGAGCCACGAATTAATTGCTGCAAATAATCTTCTCCGTTACTCTTGTCCCTCTCTTCTTCGATAGGTTTCGTAAGAAAAGCGTGATTGCAACACTTTTTCAATTCGATAACGATGTTCAGGAATGTCATGGTTGATCCTCTCACGCCTTTTCTCAACGCTTCGTAATTCTTGGTCAGTATCCATTTGTAGTATTGCTTCTGCAAAGATGTCATTTCCACTCGCAGGATTTGCTCAACTTTAGCAGGCAACGATTTTTCGACGTCTTTCTTTACTCGACGTAGAATAAATGGCTCCAATTGCTTATGCAACTTGGAGTATCCTTTTGAGGCGGTATTGTCGTGCTCCTTTTCGAATTCTTGCCATGAGTCGAATCTGTAATGATATGTAAAACAATGCAACAAATGTAAGAAAAACAGAACATTTTAAAAAATTTGACAATTATAAATAAATACGTGAAAACAAATAAAGAGAAATAAATACTCACTTTGCAGGCATAATGAAATGCAATAAAGCCCATAATTCTTTCAAGCTGTTCTGTAACGGAGTACCGGTAATCAACAAACGATGATTGGTGTTGAACTCGCTGAGCGCTTTGTACAGAAGTGAATCGTCGTTCTTTAATCTGTGCGCCTCATCCACTAACAAAACTGCCCAATTTAAAGCACCCAAAAATGCTTTGTCTTTAAGTACAATCTCATACGTCGTAAGTATGGCGTTGAACTTTAGTCTCTTTGATCCTCTGTAGCACCATTCATATTCTCTAATCTAAAAAGATAAAAGATGCATTTTACTTTTTATTCTCCTAGGTCTTAGAATATTACAAAATAATGAATAATAAATACATACAATATTACGCGAACTGACATCGCCTAAATAAGTAACAAAATTCAGGTCAGGAGCCCACTGGGACATTTCTCTTTGCCAGGAAGTCATAGTCGATAGTGGAACTACTAATAAAAATGGACCGTGAAGTTGTTGCGTGTAAAACAAGTAATAAAGGAAGCATATCGTTTGGATTGTTTTGCCGAGACCCATCTCGTCGGCTAATATAACACTGCAAAGAGACACAATTTGTTAGAACAAAAATTGGATTGATACAGACATTAGACCATGTGGTTCTTTTTCCTAAAAATTCTTTACCTATTTTCCTTGCACCAAGAAAGAATCATCCAATTAAGTCCGTCCATTTGATAATCTCTCAGCACTAAATCTTTTTCTTTACCCATGTAGCTCGGTTGTGTTTTCACGTGATGAAATTTAGGTCTGGTTTTAAGAACCTTACAATGTTTGCTAGGTGTTCTCTTGGAGTCTTCTCTGTCACGAAACTCTTTTATCTTCATCGGCCATTTTTTCACGATCAGAGCTCCGTCCTCCCAAGTGGCCTCGGCATATGATAGATTTTCCCATTTACAATAATAGTCGGGATGTTCCGCCTCCGGCTTTTGATACTCAGCTAATGAGAAAAAGATTAGAAAGATATATTTAATAGTAGCGTTTTAAATTGATATTGACTTGAAATATTACTTTCAATAAATACATCAACATAAAACATCATACCAATGATCCTTTCAACATTGTTGTAACTTTTCAAAAGATCTTGCTTGAGCTCCAATTGACACTCCAAGTAGTCTAGATCTTCTGGTTCTGCATATTCTCTCATCTGCTCAAACTTGCGCTCGCGTTTGATAAAGTTATCCAACTTTTTCAATCCTTTTACCTAACAAATACATAAAAAGTATGTTAACTGAGAGAAGAAAAAATTAGAGATTTTAAAAATAGAAATTAAAAATTGATTTAATGCTATACTTTTTGTGCTTTCAAGGATTCTTCTGATTCCCACGTATTGTGTATGTGAGACCAACCTTTCCATTTTATCAAATATTGTATTTCAGTTTCTACGTTACTGAGATCTTTTGGATTGGGGTCGCCGTTTTCTTCGACGGCATAGATAGTCGTTACGTTGCCAGTAACTGTAAATAATTATATTTACAAATCTTTATGTATATGTTTCGATTAATAACGTTGTGCCATGTTATGCGTGTAAAAATTGACCAACCTCCTTTCTTGCCCACCCTCTGTCCCAGAATTTGTTCAATAGTTTCCGCATTATCAGGTTCTGTCGATACAGTGTTTGGGTCGTCAATCTCGACCAGATCATCACTGTCAGTATTTTCTTCGCTTTCTTCTTTATAACTAACGGCCGCGCCTGTTCGTCTCGTAACTTGTCTGACAATACAATTTAATATGTGATTATTAAAACAACTATAATATCTTTAAATATATTTTCTTTCCTGCCCAACTTTTGTCAACTCACATGTACCTTTTATTGTCATCGCTTTCAAAGGAAGAATTTTCAGAAGATTCGGAGATACGCTTTTTCCGCGCTCTAGCTTTCTCTTTAGCATTTTGCGCTGCACGTTTGTTCAGCGACTTGCTAGGTGGGGGCCTCCGATTCTCGGTCTCATCAGATTCTGAATCTGAACTTTCTGAATTCCACGAATTGCGTGAACTAGAAAGGGAACAGTTAAACTATTAAAAACTCAAGAGTTTATCTGTATAAATAATCCATAATATAACTTAGTGTGTTTACTTTTTTATAATAAAAAATTTTAATATTTATTTACAATATTAATATATTTATAATATAAGTAAAATTGATTATTACAAGTATTATATCATCCATAGCATAAAAGTTCTTATATAAAAAAAGATTTACTTTTATTTTTCATTATCTAGAACTATTAACAAGTAGTTTAAGCTTTATAAAGCTTTATAAAACAAATAAACTAAATTAAAAAATTGTATAAGTCATTATGACGCAAATCAAAATAAAATTCAATTAATGCAAAGAAATATGTGTATTTTCCTAAAAATAAAGATAAGAAAAGCACATCTTAGATGTAAAACTTTATATAATGTCAAAATAAAAAATATTGCTACTATTGTAATATCAAAAGAGTTTTATGAACGTCGCAGTAAATTCATTGACGCACATTTGATATATTATCAGATTAACAAGAATAAAAAAATAAAATTACATCATTAACACACACTGATAAGAGTGTCTGTCGCACGTACACAATAATTATGAGTGTATATATATGCTATGTATGAATATAAGTAAGTTGTGAGATAAGCAGAAATCAGCAAAAACACATAAAGTCCATTCATCATACCGGATTCTACTAAGAAATGCGATGAAAATGATTGACGGAATATAATCTACAATATAAGTGACGTCTCACAAAGACAATGACTTTTACTGACTATTTCTTTTTCGTATCGCAATAAGAATATTTATCTGATGAACGAATGATAAGAGCCGAAATTTAAGGAATACAGGTAACTGTGTATTATCGATTATTTTCTACATTGACTAGTAGTAGTTACAAAATCGCAACAGTTTTTGATTCTGCATTAGCCATCTAGGACTTCACAAGTATAATAAGACAATTACAACCTTGCTTCCGTGATATATCTTGTAATTGACAGTAACTCGCTCAAGCCATATTGCGACGTGTTTTTCTTCCGGATTTTACTTACCTTTTCTTTTTAAATGTCTTGCGACTATCGCTATCGCTTGTGGTGAGCCTATCAGGCTCCTTCCTGGAACGCCCCGATCTTCGAATGCCGTATATATCAGGATTCTCTTCCCATTCGCGATTAGTCTCGTGTTTACTTCTAAGCTTTGTTTCTGTGCTGTGATTCGAGCTTTTGCTTTGGAAGCTATCACTTTGTGCGCTAGGTGCATCCGACTTCTCTGACTTTCCTGAATCGGAACCTGACTCGGAACCGGAACCGGAACCGCTCGACGAGCTAGAGTCACTGCATTAGCAGCCAATGTTTCATTTCACTAATTATATTTCAGAATACTTGTAGTTTATATTAAAACGAAATACAAAAAAATTGATGTTTTCAGTAAAGAGACATAATTTAAGTTTGCTAAATCTTCATTGGAAACTATACAAAAACAGATTATTAATTAGATCGAAAAATATAAAAAAAAGAAAAACTTATAAAAATTTACCTTTGTACGTTATCAAAAATTAGAAAATAAATAATGCATCTTTAGTTAGAAATTTAAAAAATATACTTCAAGATATGGTTTTTATATTAATGCATATATATGTATATGTTGTTCAATATGATACATGTAACTATTATTTTCTTGAGTAAATTTTGTATTGCAATTCGTATCCACTTTGGATATAGCTCGACACGAATTGATATAGAAGTTGGCTAGTGCTACAGAATATTATAGCTCATCTAACATCGCAAAGATGACTCTTCAGTACAAGCAAATATTATGATATAAATAGAGAGAGAGACAGAGAGAGAAAGAGAGAGAGAGAAGTAGAGAAAAAAAGAGAAAGAGGAAGAAAAAAGAAAGAGGAGAGGGAGAAAGAGAGAGAAGAGAGGAGAGAGAGAAAAAGAAATGGGTTGTGCTCACAAAAACCCAAAATAAAAAACACATAAGTTAGCAAAATCATTAAGACAAATGTTATTACTATGTGAAGCTGTAGCAATACACAAGTAACCATTTGTGTGAGTGGCACTAATCTGAAAAAAAAATCCCTTATACATCAGAGAACCTGATATGCACTTGTATCTAGTTCCATGTTCTCTACTTTATGTTGTACGTTAATGTTGAACATACATTAATGCGTCACATGCGTGTTGTACATATGTATATATTGTAAATGAACCAGATATTCTCAGAGCAAAACTAACGATCTCTACTTAGGTGAGAAATGAAGACAAGAATATTTATTTTCAGGAATAGTAAAATATATATATATTCTTGGACATCGTCACTCTGAAATCAAATCTAAAACATGATATTTTTATCTAGCTAGAATTTCAACACACACAGATAACACGTTCTAAATATAATGTAAAAAACATGTATGATAACACATACTTTTAAATATCTAGAACAATTTTGGTGCATATGTACCACTAGACATAAACACGCCGATGCAAGTTTGTGTATATCAGGTCTCACGACTTTCAGGGTGGTCATCGAATCTTATTCTTCATACCCACCTTTCCGATTCAGAACCTGAGCCGCTGTTGCTCTCGGAAGAAGAGCTATCACTCTTGCTATCATTTTCAGAATCCGATCCGGTTTCTTTGTCGGATCTCGATTCTTTATCAGACTCTAATGTTTGCTGTAAAAGTGAATCATATCGAATGCATGTAAATTTTCGTCTCATCTTTAAATATATAAAATCACGCTCGTCGTGTGTTGTTTGGAATAGTTAGCTTTTGTAATATCATTGCGTTTATCGGAATATTTGACCATTTTTAATTGGAAAACAAAATTTTTTATTTTAAACAAGTGTACTTGCTACTTAAGAAGCAACATAATATAAAATGAAAGAGAACAGAGTCGAGTTTCAATGCGCATTTCTTTATTTCTCCGACCAGCTCATCAAGAATTTGTCTTCCATTTTGTGATCGCTGTCCGCCATCTTGTCTTCTTGCACATATATTGTTAACCTCTCCAGAACCGCAAATAATTGTAATTATTTTATAATTTTAACATCTTTTTGAATAAAGTAAGTGGAAAAGTTAATGTGTAGTATAGTAATGTGCAATATTTAATGTTTTTTTATATTAAATTGTATGACTATTCTGTATTAAACATGAAAATTTCATTTGTAAAATTAAAATCAGGTTAAATTTCTTCTAAACTGGATATTTTTTGCATCCATTTTGCAGGACATAAGATTTTTAAATTTACATTCCTGTAGCTTATGATGTTTAATGTAAAGGTACAGGCAGTAGAAATAAATAACAGATATCATCTTAGAGATAATTTATAAGTTTATTGAATATTTTTAAATTACTATATGTGTACATGTACATATCTCAGTCACTGGTGCTTGAGTAAGATATGTAAGTACAAAAAATATGAGTGAATAGCATATTTGTACATATGTACTCATTGAATTTATGTAATATAATGCATATGTTGTAACTCATACTAGATTTGATTAGAACAGGCTGAAATTAGTATAATTCTTAAGAATATTCATAATTGTATCTAACAAACTCTGCATCTTATATAAATCTTATCCAACTATTTAAAAGTATTAATATCTATAGAACTACCTAATTGAGTTGTTAGGAGAACCTTTTACACCAAAACAAATATAATTTTATACTAATTGCAAGTCTATATTACATTGAAGTACTTTGACAGATCCATTGCAAGTCCATATTATTGAAAGTTGCTGTTACAATTATGATTTTCATAATACAGAAAGATTGATAACAAAATGTTGAAGCTATAATATAGTAAGCAAATGAAAATTCTTTTCTTACACTGCAGTTTCATCTTTTGCTTATATACAAATGAAACTGATTCCTTACTCTCTTCCTATAACAAAAATCAGTGACACAAGTCACACTTTCAAGCTATTATTAGTCAGTAGAGTCATTAAAAATTAAAGCACTCTATACTGCAAACTATATACTACTGCATAAATCATCTATTAAGTTAAAAATCTGAGTATAAAATTAATTATGTTTAGTATAATAATGTATTTGTTTCTTACATATTATATACATGATCAACAGAAGAATTTGAGCTCAAATATTATTAAACAGGTGAATAATTTATTCACTGGCTTATATATTTTCATATTATTATCATAACATTTGCAAGCATAATTTTGTTAATTATAGAATAAAATATATTCAAATACACATAAAAGCAATTAAGCTTGTTTTACTACTAGTATCATACATCTATATGTTTCATTTTGTCAAAATCTGTGATTGTTCTTACACGTATTTCCCAATTTTTTCTCACATGTTTCTAATATGAGTATATATGATAACTAACCTTTAATTACTGTTTCAACTGTAACATTCATTTTGATTAATCTAATGATTGATAAAATAGATTTGTTTTTACAATTATTCTCATAATTGCATCAAAGTTGTTTCTCAAATTGGATAAAATTAATCAAGACGCAATATAAATGTATTTATTATCCCAAATGTAGTTTTTGCTGCAAATATTATGTACCAAAGTTGCAACTCTTAATATTGAGAAGCAGATGCAAAAGAAATCTGCAATCATTGACATTTGCAATATTACATAGAACATTTTAGAACATACATAAAGACTGAAGCATTTTGACAGATCCAAATGTGTCTGTCATACGCTATAGTTGCCAAGTTATTAAGTAAATTTCTGTGAAGAACTTTTAAAGGACAAAAATCACTGAATATTTTTAACATTCCTCTGACAAAAATGCGTCAAAATGATGGATAAACACAGTGGGGATTGTGTGACAGACTCCTGATCATCAGACAAGACTGTACACAACAATATTTGAGCTCAATTTGCAAAAATGGGTACATTTTTGATTTTTGAATAAGCCTGATGCCAGGCTGAAGAAAAGTGTGAGGAATCGTTTGCGACAAAAATTAGGATGTTACAACAATGTTTTCTGTGAAAAATGTCATAATGACGCGATGTAAACAAACTTTTCTAGGTTATTGAGTCTGGAAAAGAGTGTAAAGTAGCGAAAAATCGTGACAAGGAAGAGACGAATTCCTGAGCCCGCAAGATGTGCGGGACCCCGCCCTACGTGTGGAAGGTCTTCGCAAAAAGGTTCCAAGGGTTTTTTCGCATTTTTACGACGTTTTCGTCGAACATCGGCATGTCGGAACGCGTGTGGCAATGCAATTTTCCCCTATTCCAAACAACACCGCGACCAGATCGCCCGATACGCACGTACGCATAAACGCGCGAAAAACGCGTCGGCGAATCTACGGCGATGAAAATTATCCGGAAAATCCACGGTAAACGCGATCAAAATCGAACCTGAAGTTCAGGTGGTTCGGTGGTGCACTCACCTGCATGGCTCCGTGTACGCGTCGCAAGGATGATCCTATCTATTACGTGCCGTAACGCGTAAAATCCCACCAATTCAATCGAAATACGATAGCACACACACGTGTCCGCGTTATTAAACCACTATTGATGCCGTAGGTGCGACATCGTGCGAAACTATCCAAGTATCACGTACTATATGGACACGAACTTAAGAGCTACGCCGCCATTTTGTGGACTCGTCTTGCTCCAACTTCCTCCCCCCTGCGTCTCACGTTCGTTGTCTATCCCGCTACGCAAGCGCCATCTCGTCTCTTGCCCCCCGTCCCAACACTCTGCCGACCAATCGCGCGCTATCCCAACGTAAGAACCGATAGTTGCGCCGGCGCAAAATTGCCGGAAGTGACAATATGGCGCTCGCGTAAACTGGTTCTTTAAAGCAATGCTTACGTACGCGTGCGCGTACCGGAAAGACGATCATTAAAAAAAAAAAGAAAAAAAAAGATAATTATTGCCACAAAACAACTGTAAAGTAATGAAATTGTTACAACAAAGAAAACTCTGTCGAGAAAATTTGTCATGCAATTTTTTCACACCGATTCGACGATTTCGAACACTCGCAATTCTTCTCGGTCGGACAAATCGATATCGAATACGAACGACGACACGGACAACGTTCGTCAGACAGCCATTTTGAGCATCCGTGTGTAAGCAATTCTACCCACAATGCGTGGCGTAGCGTTCTTTCTCGAATACGTACATACTCGCGTACTTACATGCGCAGTTTCCGGGATCTGCTCAAAATGGCGTCGACACAATGTTCGAGAAAATTTCTCGACCATGACAAAGCACTTTTGCTATATCAACTTAAATTTTTATTTTAACTACAAATTTTTACACCTTGTAATTTAGCTGATTAGAAAAAAAAAGCAAACTTGTACAGACAGGACCAAGATATCCTGAGTACGAACATTAAATTTAACGTGAAAAAGCGTGTAGAAAATTGCCATGTCACTTGTGAAATTTATCTCGATCTCGCGTACGACATATCGTGCATAGAGATTTGCGCGTTATCGATTTTCTCGCGAGTTTCACCTACAAAACGGACGACGGAAATCCGATTATAGAATAAAACGACTTGGCTACACTCACAAAGGGGAAAATCGCGCGGTAATTGCCACAATACGATCGCAATAACGGCAAAATAATCTCGTTGAATTGACTCGAATTGTACTGGAACAATATATATACATATATATATAAGTCTCTCGCGTCTTTTCTCGAACTTCTCGCCATTTTGAAGTACAAACGAACGAACGAACGAACGAACGAAAACCACCGAAAGAAACGATTTTGAAACGCGTTGCAAAGTGAAATCGATACATACCACATGGTATAATGAATTTTTTCAGGGCTCAGGAACTCAAGCGTTTAATTCTAGCACTTTCCTCGTCACGCAGATGGAAAACACAACCGTCAGCAATGTCGGATGTGAAGCGGCCGTCTCTATGAGAACGCTAAGAGGCAACGTCGCCACGCAAAGTGCGCAAGCGAAGACGGGAAGAACGGAGCACACAGCAAGCGGTTTTCCATTAGATATCGGGACGGATCGATGCCAGGTCGCTACTTCCACTAAATTTCGCGCAGTTTGCGTGTTGCGACGTCGAAAAAACGATGCCGACTGAACGACGGGCTACGCCCGTTCCAGTGGAAAGCTAGCACGCCGTCTTGCTACAGATGAAACTAGCGTAATGTGGTGAGAATGGAAAGACGAAAAATATTACCTATACGCTCGCTGCCACGCTGCACCGGAAAAGGACGAGTCGGTCGAGCATCCCGTATATGTACGGTGATTCAGGTCGAGCGAGACTTCCGGTCGATCGATAGCTCGAACTTCGACTCTCGGCTTTCAATATTCACTCAGACCGAGAGCGATACATTCCGCAAACCTTAAAAAGATACACTTAATTTTATATAAATTAAATGCAGCAAGTTAATAAAACTGGACAATATTTGACTATTTACGTTGTTAAGCATTTTTTTTCGATTTTACTTTTTATTCTGAACGACTCGATAGGATTAGATTACACATTAACGGGATGACAAGTAAAACAAACATACACAAAGAGTGCACTCTCCGGAATTAATGTAGGAGATAAAGAAGAAATGTTTTACTTTGTGTTACTTTTATTTTACTTTTATCGCGATCTCGTTTGTTGTTTCAATAAAACTGGAAATTTGGAGAGTATAAAAAATATAATTGTAGATAATGTAACGTAATATTTTAACATCGTGAGACGATATAAATATACAATCAACTTTTATTTTACTTACATAAAGATACTTTATATCGAATTAATATACAATAGTAGTCTACTGAGAGAGTGTAAGGCCCGATCCACACCCATAGTGTGAATACGTACCTTGTGTATAAAACGATGCAATAATTTGATCGGACTGAAAGCGGACCGTGAGCTTATTGATAGTGTAAATCTGGCCTAAAAGAGATGAATCTTCATTGCGGATTTTAACAATATTTATACACACATATATATAGGAAAGATTTCAGTAACATAATCGTACATAAATCAGAAGTTACATAGTATTAACACTAGTACTTAAACTTCTCGATAGTAATAGTTAGTTATATGTATGTGTGTATATACTTTATGTATATATATATATACTAAGGTTTCTTGTTTTAAAAGTGACACTTCAGTCTTAACAACTAATTTAACTTAAGAGAATCAATTAGTGTGTATTGACGCATACAGTACCTGACGAAAGAAGCTGATGAATGATAACTGCATCAGAGCTCACGCAAAGATACAAATTATTACAATGTATCTGATTTGAATTATGTATAAAGAATTTCTGAAAATAGCTTGGACCCCGTTTTGATGCATTAGTGTCATTTTTATACCAATGTTTGGACATTTTAGTTCACTTTATCAAGAATATCTCAGACTGCTCCACAAAACGTATAAAAATAACATTAACGCTCAAGTACAAACTTTAATTTTCAGAAATTCTTATAACAAACCAGGAAAATACCAAGTATCAGATGTAATAAAGAATACTCGTGTGTATATAAATTAGATACTGATTTTGACTGAGTATCGATAATAATTGGATTACTCAAGCGCGATCGAGTTAAATGCCTTATTCCGGATTAGGCGTGGCATTCTGCTGTTCCTCCTTCTCTTTTTCTTTGGTCTTAGCATCGGGAACTCACAAACCGCTATCGACACACCGTTTATATCTTGGGTTTCGAAGCATTTTTTTAAGGCCTAAAACAAAAGAAAATTTTGATTTAACAGAACGTCCTGATTTTAACTTATACATTTCACAAGAGTTTTTTCTCTATTTACCTCTGGGAGACCTTCAAATACTTCTACCGTGTCGAGTCCACCAGGACCTAAACGAGCTTTTTTTTTCTTCTTGTTTGGCTTTTCTGACTGCGTCGGCCACTTTCTCGGCGACTCTTTTGAGTATTCGCTCGTTAAACGCTCAAAGTTCATCGTCATACGAGTTCTTGTATCCTTTTATCTCAAGCATTTGAATGCGACTGAAGAAAGAGCCCACGGATCAACATCTAATTGTTAGATAGCTCCAATATGTATTGCATACAAATGCACTGGTGAGCCACGTGCTCCATCAAGTCGTGGTTCTGAAAATATAAGAAACATTACAGCAAAATTTATTAACTATGTGATTTACTATAAAAGAAACTTATACGAAAGACTGACTTCTTCCATTTCTAGGTTGATGCACCAGATAACCAAATAGTTCGCTGTATTCTCACAAACTAATTGGATGCTCTTGCAAGAATTTCTTGCTATCATCATAGTTTCTTAGCATACCAAGTTGTTTCAACTTCTTCTCATTTTCTTTAACAAATTGTTTCATTCGTTTTTCTTTCTCTTCATCAGACTAGCCAGCATTGTTTCAGAGAATGCATTGTTAATGGTTATCTAGTAGCAACAAGATCTTAGCAGTGTGCTTTCAATTATTGCTGGATAAATAATTGAAAAAATCCTTGAACATTAGAATAAGAATACTTAATAATGAATAAATTAAATCATTTGAATTTCTTTCTACTTGTATAGTAAACCATGCAGTACTTAATATATTTAGTAAACTTATGCTAAGAATCTAATTTATCTTACATTTTCCAAATTTATACAACTTATATGTATCTCAGAAAGAATAGGTAATTTATCTGAAGGTAATATTGATATTTCAAATTATCGTATTGAATAAAATTTATTATGTATTAGTGATTTGTACAGAGAGACACCTAATTGCACAGATGTACAGAAAATGAAGCAGAAGAGGCAAATTAAATGCTACTAGAATGATACAAGCATCTAATCGGACTAGTGCACAATTTACACATCATTCTAAGAAATGGATAAATTCAAAGGAACTTCATGGTGAGAAATGAATAAAAGTTAAACCATTCCTCAGAAAACTCACCAGAATATAAACAAGGTTTTTACGTTAAATATATTGCTATATTGTATAAGATGCAAGATTATGCATTTTCGGAGCAACGCGATCAGAGATAAAAATCTCACTTTGGTATCAAAATTTTAATCGCATTTGCTCCAATTTCTGCCTTCGCAAGTCGGATACTTATTATTACAAACGTCCGACACTTTGTGGCACATAAATATCACAAATATTTACGTGCGAAACAACAAGATTGCAAAAATTACCTGATATGAACGAGAAAACGTTCGTTCTGTTCGCGTGTCCATTAAGAAAGAAAGAAAACTTTCACTTAGCGCTTGCAGCAATCGTAGATCGCGTCCACATTCTCCAATTACGTTAGTTATGTATGAGAAAGTGACCAATGCAATAGAACATTATAAATTCGACCTACGCTCGCGATCGTTGCGCCAAGTGGAACTTACTCATGATTGCTTGAATTTGAAAGAATATTAAAGTGCACGGCAAAGCGCGCGCATATAGCACGGAACAGAACCGATTCAATCGGAAAAGTAGGTAGCATTTTTATTGTGGGCAATCCGGTGCTCGAAAGAACATGTAAAGGCCTGTTTATAGAAATGTACCTTAATACAACAATACTTCATTGTAGCGTCGCACCACAAAATGTTTAAAAGTACATGTTTTTCAGGTTACAAAGCATTGTAACTAAGATAAACATAGCACGTTTAAATAAATTGTATTTATTAAAATTTTACGAAGTTTTGTTTATCTCTTGGAAACTGGAGTTTTTCTTAAAAAAGTTTTTCTTGGGAGATTAACTGTTTTAAAGAGTAGGTAGGTACATGCTTGAGACACATGAGCAGTGGTATAAACTCTTGATATTTTTATAAATATTTTGTATTGTGAGAGAAACAATATGATTGGGATGAGAATGAATGCGTTTAACGATACTGGTCTTGGAGAACCTGAACAAGACGCGAATACAGCGCTTATAGAACTTGATAAAGGTTTGTTAAATTTTAATTATAAGAATACTTTGTATTTTATATTCAATGATGCAAAATGGAATAGGAATTTAATTCAGTAAGATATATGTACATGTAATGTATTTTTATAAAATTATTTGTTGTAATTTGTAAGAAGCTAATGTGGTTCTGCAGGTTTACGATCTACCAAGACTGGAGAACAATGCGAAGCTATAGTACGCTTTCCTAGATTGTTTGAGAAGTATCCTTTCCCGATTTTAATAAATTCTTCTCTATTGAAATTAGCTGAAGTATTTCGTACTGGAAGCAACTTTCTAAGAGTATGGGTTCTGAGAGTATGTCAGCAGAGTGAGAAGCATCTGGATAAAATCTTAAATGTAGATGAATTTGTAAGACGTATCTACAGTGTAATACATTCAAATGATCCAGTTGCCAGAGCTCTCACTCTTCGCACATTAGGCAGTATAGCAGGCATTATTCCTGAAAGACAACAAGTAATACATTGAACTAAACCTAAACATACACTTTAATTAAAAAACATGAGCTAAACAATTTTAATTCAAGGTACATCATAGCATAAGAAGATCTCTAGATTCTCATGATTCTGTTGAAGTAGAAGCTGCAATATATGCTGCTCAAATGTTTGCTGCACAGTCCAAGTTATTTGCTGTGTCCATGTGTAGCAAAATTTCTGATATGATCAAAGGCCAAGCTACACCTGCATCAATGAAATTGCAACTTATACCTATTCTGCAGTATATGCATCATGATACTTACACTGCATCAATGGTATGTAATACTGTTTTTATAAATCAATATGTTCTTTTAAGTTACATTATATTTCATATATTTTGCATACAAAACTTTAGGAATAAATATACGTAGTTATTGATATTATTTGACTGTTTTTATTGAAGGTGAATGAATTGTGTATGGAACTTCTCGCAAGTTATCCTGCTGCTGAATTCGTCAGAGTCACTCTGAGTGCACTGACGACACTGGCTACCGCGACATTGATACATGTCCCCCAACAAGTATTGCTGTTGTTGTCTTATTTGGAAGATGATCCAAGAATGTCTGTTAAGCGCCATGCTTTACACCTTTTGCACGGATTGGCAAGAAGCGGAGCGCATCTTTGGCCACAAGGTGCTCTTAACAAATTAATTGGTACGTAAATATCAGACTTGTATAATATTATCGTGTGAATAATAATTGTATTAAAATAATGTAATCAGTAATGTAATTATTCAGAGAGTACTACAACACTTTTGCAAGACGGTGCAGGAAGTATCGATCTACTCATTCGTACGTTGGACGTAATTGAGGTATAGATCACTCTTAGCTTCAAACTGTTTTACAATTTATATATGGATATTTATATATATGTACTTATTATTATTTGAATATACTAGGTTCTTAGTCAAAATGCAGTGACATGTGACGCAAATACTGAGGAAAACAGTCCCCTTCTGCAATTGTGTTTAAGCGCTTGCTATTCGCCCGATCTGTTTGTCGCTGTAAAAGCGATTACTATACTTTCCAGAATTGCTTGCTACTGGTGTGTACATGCAGTCTTCTTACACATACACGATAGTAAAATTAATACGATTTTTTAATTTTTAATACAGTGTCTTTATTTTTTAACAGCTATAAAGAAGGATTACCCGTTTACGGTATACAAGACGTGATTGCTTGTCTGGAGTCTCTGATCGTGTTGCTAGTTTTAGATGACAAGCATTTGCATCAATTGAAGGCGTGTTTACGTTCAACGGTGAAGCTCTGTCAGTCGGAGCCCAGTCATTGTGCTGTGTTCGTTGATGTTATCGGTTGCACTCTCACAAATATGAGTGTGGAGAACAGTCAAAACGAGAAGCAAACAATCGTTCTGTGCGAGGCTTTAGGTGCTATTGGTAGTTTGTGGGAAAATACGCTGCTCCCACTTCTGCCAGATATTTTGGCGAAGCTTGAACAGACCCCTCATGTACATACAAAGGTAAACTGTTCCTTTGCAAAATGTTTGAGAAATTGTTTCTCTCTTTTAGAATTAATTCAAATAAGTAATTTTCTCATTTATATATAAAATATGCATTCTAATTTAAGGTAATGTTGTGTACATTGTTATTTCAAATGGTGGCCGGGGGATATGAGTGGAATTCAGAATGTTTAGAAACAGTAGACAACGTCGTGAAAAACTTGGATGGTTGGGCAAAATATCGCATTGCGCGTAGCGCCGCAAGATACGGTCACCACACAATTGCTACTGAAATATTTAAAAGTTTGAAAGAAACCGTTGCGTCGGAACAGCTGCACTTTTGGCTATCCGGTTTGGAATTGGTTACAAAAGCGGAATGTTGTCTCATGTATGTTTATTCACATTTGAAAAACATTAGAGATTCTTATCGATTTATGCATTTGTTATATTTTCTTTCTAATAATTCCGTCACAATAATTATATAAAGAAATAAAACAGAGAATGTAGACATACCGACCAAGGCAGAAATCGTGGAGAAATTGAACGCAGCAATAGCACATTATTCAAGCGCTTGTGCGTCGCTCAAAGCCGCAAGCACTCCGTTACGCAGTTTGCAGTTTCCTAGTGAATACTCGAAATTACGTTGCGAATTTTTACAGACTCTAGTGCAGTTGTTGCACTCGTGCATGTAAGTAACAGTAAAATAATTTTTATATAAAAAGCAGTTACAGAATAATTGTAATAAGGTTGGTTTTAGTTCCTTATGTACCGCACCACCACCCGCTATAGCCGTTACAGTCGTTCATACAACGAAGGATGACATGCAGAGATACGGACGTGTCACGCACCAGGTCTGATTTGTACAACGTAACTGAAATATAGATCACAGCTACTGTATAATATGTACTAGAAGTGTATTTTTGACACTATTTTTTAGTTAAGAAAATCAGCGCAAGATTTGAAGAACTGTGCGGAAAATTACCAGAAACTATATCAGTCAGCGTTCGACGCTGATCCGGGATCATTAACGAATATTCGGGCGTATCCTTTTGCTAAACCAAGTTTTAATTGCGATTAAATATATGAGCGATGTTTGATTGTTTATCTTAACTCATTCGTAAAGACTACAAGAAATATGCCGATTATTGGCGAACAGCGTGGAACGAGTTTGCGGTAAACCCGCTGTCTTAATGTATCCGCAACAGAATGATTCCGTGAATTTTCATTTTGACGATTCGGTGGAGATGCGACAGCTAGCTTTTTGTTGTTCGGAGCTGCGCCATTTAGCACCATCAAACGGTGAAAACAAAGCTGGAATAAGTCACGTGAGAGTTAGCTCTCTGATCTCGCAAGTTACGTTGCTTGCCGACGGGACTATGAGACTGCCAATTCCACGGTACTTTTTTCAAACTCTGCAAACCACCAGCATTAAATTATCGGTATCGCCTCAACCGCGCGTTCTCGGCGAACCGGTATCGGTGCCGCAAGGCAGTCAATTGGCGCTCAAAGTTGAGGGAGTGCTACGACATGGTCGACGAGCGTCTCTCTTTCGCTCTGTTGCTGCCGTGTGTATCTCGATATCGACAACGCCGCCCTCGAAGATCAATTCTGATCAGAAGGTAAACTCGCAAAGTGTTACTTAAAGTGTGTATTCGATTCGCATAATTATATCGCAATTAAGAAATACAAATAAGGTCTTCCGAGCCGATCGCAGGATGTTGTGCGGAAATTATGCGTGTCTATATATATGCGTACATATATATATACATGTTCACATGTAAATTTTTTACACGTGAGTTTTTTTAAAATATTTTAAAATTAGTTATTAGGGGGGTATTCGGGGTTTTCTCATATACGAGATGCAAGTATAGCATCCTATATGAATTTAGGAATTGAATTTTCAATTCAAAAACTCACGTGTAAAAAATTTACATGTGTGTGAACATGTATATATATATGTACGCATATATATAGACACGCATAATCTCCGCACAACACCCTGCGATCGGCTCGGAAGACCTTATTTGTATTTCTTAGTTTGGTAACTTTCACGAGCCTATATATTCTTTATTAATTATTATATCGCAATTGTT
>QVNV01007316.1:0-16218 GCA_014825455.1 Pseudomyrmex pallidus | reverse complement strand
CACACACACACACACACACACACACACACACACACACACGCAGTGCGAGAAAAATTGCATCGAGAAATCATCGACATTTAGAATTTCCCTTGAAACACTCTGAACATCGTCTCACTCTTTTTTGGTTTTGCTATAATATTCTACTTGGTTTCACTTGTGCGCGGCAGAACACACTTAAATTAAATTATTCCAAACTCTAAATCCCTATGTTAAATAGCCGTATGAACCAACGACTTTGCGATCAGAGGGACGTATGTGTGTGTGTGTGTGTGTGTGTGCGCGTGTATATTTTTGCATGATTTCGAAACGATCAGACTTTGTTCGCGGAATACAATGCATAATTTTACATAACGTATATACGACGACACCGTGTTGGAACAGTATTTAGAAAAATATTTCTCGTGTGCAATAAACAAAATGACCGTGATACGTAATAATTTATTTTTACGTAAGTTTATTACGAATTGTAAATTACGTCCCTGGCCGATCGCATATTTTATTTATTTTACAATAAAAAAGCGAAACCCGATCGCTCATTCAATCGGCTGAATCGTCTATTTCTGTTTGTTTACGAGAATTCTAATCGCTGCGCGATTTCTATCTATGATTTATTTATGCGTGTCCGTGTTTTTTTTTATCCTGAAAAAGAGAACACATGTATTTCGCAATTTTTATTTTGTGCACTCGTCTACGGGTTGTCTGTTTGAGTGCCAATCGCTGTTGGATTGATTCCACCGATCGAGAATAGGAGTTTAAACCCGCGTTTTTCTTTCTTTTTTTTTTATTTTTTTATTTTTTTATCTATATACTTAACTGTAGTGGTACGTAGTTTAATAGCAGTAAAGTACAGTCGATCGCTCGATTATTTTTTTTAAGGGTTGTCAAAAGTACGAAATCGAACGAAATTGAAGACACGTGTCCGTGGACACTCGCTCGGCTGGCTGGCAGTATATATATATATGTATATAACATGCGTTAAATTGTGTTTAATCTAAATACGTGGATCGTTCGTAGTACAGTCAAGATTGATCTTCAACCTCTTAGCCGCATTCATAAAAAAAAGTGACGCATTTGTTTATCCTGAGGCTAGCACGTAATATTTCATAGTGTCGCGTAATTCTGTTTTGTTTTTGTTTTTTAATACGAACAAACTATGTCTGATATGAATAATTGAACGTCAATCGCAATCATGTTAGCGTGCCGTATAAGTACACATCACAAAATTTTTTACCGCGAGATTTCACTCTAATACGCAAGGTTTTAATACTCTTTTTTTTTCTTTTAACTCCATTGCGGAGAAAAAAATGCTTTACTTAAATCACATATCATGTAATAAATATATTTCTATTCTTTTTTTAAATATATATATATATATTTTTTTTAAATATGTTTATATAAGATCTATTAGATTATTTTTTTTTTTTTTTTTTTTTTTTTTTTTTTTTTTTTTTTTTTTTTTTTTTTTTTTTTTTTTTTTTTTTTTTTTTTACGTATAAATAACACGAATATCTTTCGCACACAACAACTGCGTGCGAAGTTTTTATCTCAGAAATTCAGACACTCTTAGCACTTGTGCCAAAAGCGCGCAGCTAAAGGAATTGAAGTCTCTGTATGTATAATCTTCTCAATAAAGTTTTTATTTTTCCACGAACGCGCGAGATTTGCCTCGCTCCTTAACACGCGACTATTGTCCTATCGACATGGATTGTTTTTTTTTTTGTTTTTTTTACGTACACTCGTGTGTGTCGCTGTTATAAAAAAATACTATTTTACAGCGCAGGAAGTAAGCCCGTACCAATTCGCACGCTCTCACACTTGATAAACTTGCATAGAACGGAGGACACACGCACGTATGTATATATATATATATATATATGTGTGTGTGTGTACAAAACATGTATATAGTCACTCGCATATCACGCTATCGCACGTTCACTCGCTCGCTCACGTCACGCACAACATGCACATTCACGGCACTCGCACACATACGGCATTATCGAGTAAAATATCGCTGACCACACGCTGTTACGCGAAAAATATGTTAAACGCGGAAATATTTGTACGAAAAATTCTACAGAAAATTAAATGGATACTTTACTGTATATATACACGAAAGGATTGAGAGACGGGAGCGGACGAAATCACCAGTGTCTGTGTGTGTGTGTGGTGTATGTGTGTGTGACAGAAGAAATGCGGAAAAAGCAAAGTGGCAAAAAGAAAAACAAAAAAAAAAAATAAAAAAGGTCCACGAGAGAACAGAGGAGCTGAACAAGTACAGATTGTTCGTATGTGCATGTAAAAATTACTAACAAAAATAAAATCGCCATACAGTTCCGAAATAGTACATCGCCGACACGTCTATCATCGTTTGATACAAGCAATACGTCACAGCGCGGAACAAGTTTCTTCTCTTTCGCAACAGAGCCAAAAATGTTGACGACGCTCGCACATTCGTTCCGCGTCGTGCCGCTCAATCTGCAAAGGAAACGGAATACCACATGTCACGTTGTTACAAACGTCGAATATACATATACATATAATATATAATATATTATATATATATTATATATATTATATATATAATATATTATATATATATTATATATATATTATATATATATTATATATATATATATTATCGGATCTCAATATCGCGGTATTACAAGTACATCTAGAAGAAGAACGCACTTCTCTCTCTCTCTCTCTCTTTTTCTCTTACGAGAACATCTAGCCGGCCTGCCGGTTCCACGCATGTAGATTAAAAACGATACCATATCTATGTACGATATAATAACATATGGTGAACGCGACAAGTTTTATCGACAATTACATATACACATATCCTCAATATCGGATATACATATGCACGCGCAAAAGTGACGCAACACGCGCTTTTTATCACGCAGAGATTTCGTAAAAACGCAATGAGGTTTTTTTCCTCTTTCTTGTTTTTTCCTCCTTCGTCGAGTTGTGCACGTCGATGAGATGTACTCGGCGCGTAATAAGATGCTCTCGATCGTCGATATACGCGTTGTATACACACCTCGGTATTATTTTACGATGACAGCGATGGTACTCTATTGCGACGACGGCTGAGGCCGATCTCGCTCACCGGCGTAGACCGGTTATCCCGTCGTTGTCTCCACTTGAACAATGAAAACTGTGAAAGAGGAGCACTTTCTTCGCGAGTTTCTTTTAGGACGGCGTCGCGTTTTCTTGAAATGCAGCTTGCTCCACAACGATGATCACCCATTTTCGATTACCGATGCTAGAAATAACGTCGTACATGTAAATTACAAAACACACAGTCGCATACTTGGGAGAACTTGGAAGATTATTGGAGTTAACGAATGCTCTTCTCCAACACATCTTTCTCGCGCATATTTCATATTCTATACACATTACACATTTTTGACACGTTCTCCGCACGAGTGGGTCGCATACCCTACGTCAGTTTGACATGCGTGAATCGGCGAATTTTCCCCTCCAACGCTACGCGTTGCGAATCTCACATGCGAATCACGATCGCGCACCAGCTAGCTCTCGGCGCTAGCTTTAAGTATCTGACTTTTAATATGCGATACATGTGAAATATTGGATTTTGTACCTTCTACATTCTGTTTTGTTTTCTTTTTCAACGCGTCTTTGATTATACGCGCGCGTGTCATTTCTGCGTAAGGTCGGTACAGCTGTACGGAGAATGAAGTTCTAGTTTTTCTGACGCTCTTATTAATCGGCTACTTGTCGTGACACATCTAACGAATTCGAATGAGACTATCTTGAGATCGTTCTCGCGCTTTTTACGTTTCCTCTTTCGAATAAAAACAAAAAAAAAACAAAAAGTCATTTTTCAATGTTTTTTCCAGAAACAACGCACAGGACAGAGACTTATAAAAACTGCGAGGTGCCGGACAAGATAACGTACGATTACATTATCACGACGTGTAAATTGTCAATCAATATAAATTTAAATTTTGTCAATACAAATGTTCAGTTTTTTTCTTTTTTATAAACGTATTTAAGCGTTACGAGGCAGAAAAAATTGTCAATAAAAATCTGTGTATCAAATTCACATTCAAGGATACGGATATTACGTGTGAAAATCTTATCTTTCTACATGCGTTCGAAAGTTTTTTGTATAAAATATTTAACATATACATTGTTTTTTCCCCTAAAAGTCAGTGTTGCTTGGTAACGTGGAGCGTTGCTCTTATTGCGGAGGATATTTTCAAACAATCAATGAGGGCAAAACTCATTTGACAGTAACAATCGTTTCTGGATGTGATCGAGAATATCCTGAAATGTACGAAATTTAAAAAATCTCTTCAACAGACTGTTCTAAATCGTGTTTAAAACGTTTTACACACACGTACGCAGAAACAAATTGCGTATTATACACACAACACTCCTACGCTTGGTGCAAGCATAGGGAATTCTTCTAAAATCATCGCTTCAAAAATAATGATAAAAATAATATAGATAAAAAAGTACCATATTTTCCATTGACCTTTTCTCAAGGTCTCAAGCAAAATTAAACAGCGGTAATTCCAACAGCAAGCTGTTACGATATAAATCCGAAACTGATGCGCTCTTCCGTGTGGCTGCTCTATTTGTGTAAACACAATGTAAACGCAAACATAACCATGTGCTTGATCTCGATCAAGTTGCATACATGCTCTGCATCTTCCGATCCGCCGTGTGTATGTGATTCTCTCTTTTTCTTCGTTTCTCTTCTTGCATTCCTCGCGTTTTCCTTTTGCACGGATTGTAGGTAGAAATTGGCGTTTTCTTTTTACTCCGCATTTCTCGTTAATTAATTGTCTTCGATGGTGGGCAACCAGAAAGCCATGTTGGTGCATGCTGAGGCCAGCATCATGTATTTAGGATTAAATTGAATACACTGCACTGGTGCTGGATGGTCACCGTTCAGTACGCAAACTTTATAACCGGTCTCCGCGTTCCATACGTGCACCCTACCGTCTGTAGACCCACTGAACACAAACTGTGAATCTGGACTGAAACTTGCTTCTATGGCAATTCCCTTGTTGTTGAGGTATCCAGTAAAAGTCTGTAAGGGCGTACCATGAAAAGCATCAATTAAACGGATCGTACTACCATTAGTGGAGACCAATATTGTCTTGCCGTCTCTACTAAACTTTAATCCAGTCCAATCACACTCCTTCTCCTGCGACAGTTTGAACGTGACAAAGGGTCCTTTGTCAAAACTACGTAGATCATATAGCTTGATACTCTCCGAATTGACGCCCGCTGCAAAAATCAAACCCTCAGGATCGTACGCAGCCACAGGCCGTCCAGAGACATTCATGACTCCATGACAGTTTGGTGAGCGCAGGTCCCACAATCTTAACGACTTATCTAAAGAACCAGAAAGAAAGGTATCCTCGATCGGACTGATGCATAACGATACTACCTTCTTTGTGTGACCGGGGAAGTATCTTATGTACTTGTTGTCATGAAGACTGAGGTAACGAATTGTATCGTCCACCTTGGTGCTGCTGTGTATCGCCGTGTTCTTCGCGTGCGTGAAGTGTATCAAGTCGACCCCGTACTTCTTCGAGTTCACAGTCCTGACCTGAGTGCCCTTCTCGCAGTCGTATATGACGATCTGATCGTCTTCGGAGCAGGAGATCAAGGTGTCCCCATTCGGCGAGAAATCGATGCTGTTGATCCGATCCGAATTCTCGCGGAATACCTTGGCCACCTTGAAGCTCCTCACGACCTGGTCGATGAGCTTCATGGTGATGGACGGCGCGTCCTCCCTCTCCTGCCGTCCTCTTAACCTCTTCGACTCCACAATCACTGTGTTGATATAGTGACCGGGTAACGAAAACACCGGCCACAGAGGCCGGGCACGGGCACGAGAATTTGCACGCGAGACAGTCTCGCGCGGGGCGACAAAAAATCCGCGTTGCGACGACGATAGAGCGGGATCGGGGGGAATCGTCTATGTGTAAGCGGGGAATCTCTCCGCAAACGTTCTTCCGTATCCGCGCGCTCACCTGTGCCCTCACCGTCTCGCGCTTCACGCGTCCGTCGTTCCGATCATGAATCTATCCAACAGACACGAAATCTCTTTCCCAAATCCCAAATATCTCCCTTCTTTTTCCGTGCTTTTCTGTCCCAAGAACCACCAAGAACGGACGCCGTCAGCAAAACCACCGCACACCGCACATCACGCACGACAAATTCTGCCAACTGTTCAGGAAAGTGAGCACACAATCGGATGTAGATTGTGCATGATCATTTTCTGTTCGCGCTTAGGTGAACCTTGAACGCGACCTGCCATCTATATGTTCTTTAAAAAACCGCGAAACAACGCACCGATCTATCTTCTCGGTGAGTAACACAACAATGTTTAATATTTAATGAGGACGCTGACTGTACGGTAGTTTAGTGTTCTTTCTTCTCCTACCAACGCTCAGCTGTGTGCGCCATTGATGCTGTTGTTACGCGTGTGTGTGCGTTGCGATTAACTCCGATCACTTTTTTTTTGCGCACAAAAAGCGCTTCCCAGCATGCAGGTCCATTGAAATTTACTCAATGCGTATCTCATCGACTTATGCAACCACCGAGGTGAGAACGAACATCGATGAGACTCGTTCCGTGACGGGCATTATTGAGGCGTCAATATGAGCGGCGTCAAAAAGAGAATCAACCATCGGGCGGTGTTTAAACGGCGCACGAAAACGGATGACAACGACGAACTGTCAAAAAGTGTCATCGTGTCGGCGAGAAAGACGGGACGTTTAAATCTCTCGTCGAGAGGATTATCCACGGGTATTTGTAGACGATAATCTCTATGCACACACAAATTGTCTTCAAATTTGCGAACTTAGCGCAATATTATATTAATTGTTCGAACATTTGATAGATCGTAAAGTCTCGTGCATTTATATATTTCGTGTGTCAAATACACAAGTGTTCCGAGCATGCTTTATTTATCGTTAAATTATCAGGAGCTCGCTCTCATGATTTGGATGTGCATGATTGTGATGAGACTACACATGCATATATACGCCTTACCATATATATTCATGTTTTATACAGAATATTTTTATAACACACACACACACATTTTCAGAAAGAGAAACCAACATGTAAATTATTGATATTAGCGTAAATTTCAATATCTGTGTACACTTGTGTACTCCTGTTGTTTTTCTGTGTATGTGCAAACTATTGAGAGTAAAATTGTAGAAAGATTTGAGACGTGTGCATGTTGTTTCTCTCTGTCACCACAGTGCGATAAGATTATTTGAAATATGTAAAGTTTTTACAATTTATATTACTGTGTCACATCGTTAGTTTTTAATGTGTTATTGGTATATACAGAGAGAATTGGCATCTAGTTTATATTATCTGTACAATAAACTGCATTGTCTACAATATTATATGTGTATATAGACTTTAGTTAACATTATAAACCCAGTAAGATTAGGAAAATCTCAAATAAATTTAATTCCAATTTATGTAATTGTATTGTCTTTTTTTTCTATATTGTTATAAGTATAAACTACATCATTTGAAATTCAAACTTAATGTAGCAACAAGTAAATATGTTGTTAACATATAAATTATCCATTACTTTCTTAATTGTATTACTAATGCATAATGCTTAGTTATAATAGTATAACATATATATCATCATATAAACAATTGCTATCACTTGTAAGTTACAAGTGAAACATACTCTATGTCATATAAAAATCATCATTTTAAGTTGCTTTGCACGCTTAGCTGAGAAATCGTGTAATAGAATCGATCACATGCTGTCAGATAAATATATACATCAAATGTAACTTATAGAAATAATCTCATTCACAAAGTGTCAGGTAAGTCAACCATTTTTTATTGAATGTAACAACAACAAATGTGGACGTTACAGCACACAAATGTTAAATGTAAAAAATTACTGTACGTTACAGTACCTGACAGAGTGTGGAGCATAAATGATCTAACAGAAGAGGAATTAAATGATTTACACTTTGAACTTGATTACGAACACAAGGAAGAGCGATGGTGGGAACAAGAACCATTGAAAGTTCTGGATCTAAGTTCCAACAGTCTGACTGCAATCAGTGACAAAATACAACTTCTGACAGAACTAAATACCTTAGATGTGCGTGCATATAAGTTATTTAACGTGGTGTAATCCCATACGGATTAATATAATATCATTTCCTTCTCTAGCTGCATAATAATTTATTGGAAGAGCTCTCAACTGAGATTGGATCGTTGCGCAAATTAACAATAATAAATCTATCAGAAAACAAATTGGAAAAATTACCCACTCAGTTTTACATGTTGGAGGAATTGTGCGAATTACATCTGAGGAGTAATCATATAAGTATACTTGGGCCCGAAATTGGTAATCTAATTATGTTGACTCACCTGGTAATATTATATTACACTGTAAAATTTGTACTTAATTATATTAAAACTTCAGTTTTCCTTTTGAAAAAAATAGTATACTTGTGTATTTTCCTTTACAGGATTTATCATATAACAATTTAAGTGAATTGCCAATTGGAATGGGGTATTTAGTGCGGCTAGTTACGTTGAATTTATGTCACAATACGATAAAGGAGTTGCCAGCTGATATAACTAGCATGAGATGTAAACTTAAGTGTTCACAATATAAAATTTTCTTATTATTAACTTTGTTATTGTCATATCTAGTAACTGTTAAATTTTTTATGTGAATGCAGCATTAAAAACATTAGACGTCAGCTTTAATCAGTTGGAGATATTGCCGCCGTTAGGTGAATTGCGAAAAGTAGAAAGAATTATACTCGAATCTAATAAATTAAATACATTTCCGAACATATCAGGTTGCTCAGCTTTAACAGTATTATATTTGGATAACAATAACATTTCTGTACGTGCGAACGCTATATGTACGACGACTTTTATACAAAATATGACTGAAAGAGAAATGACTGAGATAATATTCTTTTTTGTCACAGGAGATCGATCCGGAATGCTTAGAAGAAGTAGGACATATAAAGAAGCTCACAATGCAAAACAATAAAATCGAAGTAATACCTAAGGTATATATATATGGTATTTGATGCGTATTGTTTATTTCTAACGAAATTACACTTACAGAATACCTTCTTGCGTCGGTATATTGCCTAATTTGAAACAGTTTATGATAAAAGGGAATAATATAAAGAACGTAAGGGGAGATATAATACGATGCGGTACGCCTCGTATTTTAACGCACATTCGTCAAATTTCGGATAGTACAAATGTAAATACCAGAGATTTGTTGCAGACTAGTTCCGGTGGTAGTTCTTACCCTGATAAGTATGTAAAAATACTCTTATATAAAACAGTATTTATTTAACTATTCAAAATTTTCACGGATATGAAATATGATAAAATCTGCCATATTAATTTATAACAATATTTACAGATATATAATGAAGAGTACAAAACTACTCAGCTTGGCTGGGCAAAGTCTTCTGGAATTACCAGAAGAGGTGTTGGAAAATGCGGCAGAAGCCTCAGTTGTGACCATCGATTTAAGTAGAAACAAATTATCAGAATTGCCTGATAAGATGTCCACGATCGTTACAGTGACAGATTTGAAATTAACTTCAAATCATTTAACGTATCTGCCTGAATGGATTGGTGAAAAGTACAAATATTTGCATGTTTTAGACATAAGTAAAAATTACTTGGAATCTTTACCGCTCAGCATTGGTTGCTTAAAATACTTGCAAGACATTGATCTTTCATTCAACAGGTATCTTTTTACTCATAATATTATCTTATGCACTTTGAATTGCTTTAAAGTGTAATTTGTGCAATGCAAAGTCTTGCTCTTATTTATTTCTTTTATCATGAAATTTTCTGCAGATTCACTAAACTACCGGAAGCCATTTACGACATTGCATCTTTAGAGAGCATAATTGCCAATGACAATCTAATTGTGGAGATAGACGTATCATCCTTAGAAAAATTAAAAAGGCTAGCAGTTTTAAATTTGACGAATAATAACATTGTTCATGTGCCGCCTGAACTTGGCAATTTAAAAAATTTAAGGTAGCACAAATATATTCTTACGCGTAAAAGTCATAATAAATTTTTTACAGAATTTTAGTAATGTTTAAAATATATAGTGCCTATAAAAATACTTTTTTATTTTAATATACAAAAACTGACATTGGTGCATTATATGTACCAAGTATTGCAATTACATTTAAACATTCTTCTTTCACAGACAGTTAATGTTATCTGGAAACTGCTTTAAGTATCCCAGACAAGCAATTTTAATGAAAGAAACGGAAGAAATATTAAGCTATCTGCGCAATTTAATACCTCATTAATATTGTTCGGAAATTTAATAGAAGTTAAGTACGCAATAGGACAACACAACAAATTTTTGATTATCGCTAAATATAGTTGATCTATATTTTAAAACATGTTGTAATTTATAATTTTACGTAAGTAAATAAAAGGAGTGGAAGAAAACGAGGTTTCAATCTGTGTTTCTCGTCTTTTGGTTTTTGTAATCAGAGATTAAGTAAATAGAGAACAATACAATATATAAGGATAATTCATTTTATTTTATCTGTATACAATAGCAACCAGCGTTATAACCATTGTAAAGGAGTGCAAAGTACACAATATATTTTTGTTTCTTTTAAACAGATGTTTTACAAAAGTTTTCGAATGTATATCCAATTATTGTTGATTGACGAGTTTAAGTACAATTCAACGCATATATATAAACTAAGTACACGTGTCTGAAGTACATTCTCATTGCTGTGACAAAAAAGTCAAAGTATACCTCGGTAATAAAATAGTTTTATTTAACGAGTTCGAAAAAATTAAGTAGATAAGTGCAAATAATTACATATACCCTTTCTTTTATAATTCTTTAAATATATATTGCATACTATGCATCGTCATGGCTTTACAGTTTTGTTTCTTTTAAGGGAATATAACCCTTTCACCATAAATCCACTATCCCGTCTCTGGGGATGAGTGTGCGGGAGAGGGCTACCTTCCGAGAACGTAATGTCAATATACGTACATATATATATATAATATGTGCAACTTTTATATATATATATATATTTCTTTAAATATATATAGTTCGGCAAATGTCGCAAATGTTTAGTAGAAAATTATACTATTACACTTAGATTTACGAAAGCAAAATTGACAATTAAGTATTATAGCTTCTATCGTATACAGGAACAAAAAAATATCGTCATGTATTGTATAAATGATCTTTTTTCTTTGTCACGACGACAGGAACATTATTCCGCATTGCAGAGAATAACATAAACTCTATTAATTAATGAACAACATGGCGATCATTGGTTCGATGCGATTCTAATCAACGATTAGAGATTTAACTGAGTTTTCTAGACTAAAACGGATTTTTCATAACAACGAAGTGCACGTCATAATTCTACATAAATAAACTTAATGTCGCTCTACACAATTGTTGCGATAAAATTTTGGCAAACCAATGATTAATAATGTACTTCTGTGTTTTTCGCAATCTATTACTACTACTGCACTACTAAAAACAACTTTGGTGTACGTAAAACTTACACGTTTTTCTTGTTTATTTTTTAAGTAACTGTTTAATTGCATCATCAATGCTCTCGATTAAAAGACGTAAAAGGAAAAGACGTAAAATTTGCGACTATTTCTTCATAAAAAAAAAAGCCAAAAAAGAGTCGGTTAACACCTCGCACGTTACCTCGCGTGCGCATCAGCCATGAATCAACACGATGGGAAACGAAATTGACGAAAATCTTCGCTTTCGCGATGGAATAGAATTGGAAGTTTAAAGAAAACAAAAACGAAGACTTAAGTGGTTGGCTTTACGTCGCGCACATCGAACGAGAGTGGATATTTTTCGTGGCTATCTTAAATAAAAAAAAAAGAGAGTATAGCTCCACGATGAATGCTGTGAATTTTCTTAAAATGTATAAAAATCGACGATCCTCTCAAAATTAAATGAACAAAGAATTCCGATCGAGTTTCGCGCAACTGTAATATAAATATTTCACTGAGGTCGGGCGCGCGCTTTTCCTATTGTCGCGCGACTGCATGCGCGCTCGTAGTATTACAGACCGTATACGTGGAGTTTTCATTTTTGTAATTGAACAATCGCGCGTAAAAACGAAAATCGCGTAAAAACGCGCGCCCGGATTGAATTTCGACATTTACTTTGACGACAGCGAGGATCGTTCGTCGTATCCGTTGTAATCTGTGATAACATTCTCCTCTGTGATATCCATTATATTGTACACTTTACAGAGCGCGACATACATATACAATATGCATGCGCATTTTGCACTGTGATATTTAGTCGCCTAAAACATATACATCGTTTATAAATTTACGCTATACATCTATTTACGAACTTACATTAACGACAGCGCGATCTCCTTTCAAATTACACGAAGACTTTATATGTATATCTCGAATGGACGAAAGCACGATCCAGTTTGAATTTCACGTGTTTTTGCGCGTATTTTCGCACGAACGTTTAATATGCATGTACGCGCCTATACATCGTATTCGTAATATATATATATATATATATATGTATATATAATCGAAAAAAAAGATTGACAACGAGATATAATCACGACAACAGCTGTGAGGGATTAAAAAATTTGTCAGTTAAAAATTGTAATTAAAATCGCGAAGGGGATCTTCGCGTAAGTTTCACGAAAAGCGAGTGGCAATGAGGTCAAAGTGTATATGAGTTTACAAGACGGAATCACGCGTCGAATGAGTTTTTTCATTCGCATAAACGTATCGTAAGGCCCGTTGACGAAATAGCTCAGTCGAAAGAAACATTGTCATTAAAGAGAACTATTTACTTCTGCGTAATATCGCAATCTAATCTTTCCTTAGGAATGTACTCATTGGTACTTTGAGCAACGATTAGAATTACCGCTTAAGGCAACTTTCGCACACTCCTTTTGCGACTCTGCTAAATTTTCGTTAGACTCTCTATCTCTCTCTCTCTTTCTTCCTTTCTGTAGAACTTCTCTTCAGCACGTGAGTTTCCTTCGATTGTTACAGTTACTTAAATTATTCGAACAGAATGACATTTATTGGAAATATATAAGGAAGTCTCTTGTCTCGAAGTGAGACAAACTTTTTCCGTATATATCAGAGAGCCCGTGTTTGGCAGCTATTTATCGATAGATTATGGAAAGATTTCGTACACACACACTCACACATACACACGCACGCACACGCACACGTTTCCTTTCGCTTGTTCGATTCAAACGCGTCATCGATGTGTCAACAAAAGTGTACACGCGACATCTTCTTTTCTCATTTTCACTTGGCAGTATATAATCTCGTAAACTTCCGCACTCTCTGTCACACACATATACGTGACACATTTCGTTTTATCTAAAAACTTAAAATTCGTCTTACACACGTCGCACGTCTAAAATTTCAGCGTTTTTATTTTGTGCGTACTCCACGAGCGAGAGGGATCGCGTTTGACGATAAGTTCGAAGAAACGTGAAAAATATAACAGTTCGCATTTTTTTGTTCTCCTTTTGGAAACAAAGCGTTTACCGAAGTTAAGACGGAGGGGAAGATAAAATTTAATTTAATTTAACGGCTACTAACGCGCGAAAGAAATGGTTTTAAGACACAGCCCTAACGTGTTTTTTTTTCTTTATACATGACGTACTAAGAAATAGGACTTTCTAAAAAGACCTTTGGCTTCTTTTTCCAGAAACGAAGCGTCGCCGGCGCGCCGTCCACGCGCATCCCCGTGTAAAACGCGTACACTTCCAAACTTAACAACAATACTATTCGCTGCCGCAGTATGTACAGTCGTACAGGAACAAACCCGCGAATCTGATCCTCGAGAGCTCGTGCAGAGTTTCCCGTCAAATTTTCGCCATTTCATACGACGAGACGAGAATAGTCTGTGCTAGCACGAATTACCCTCCATGTTATCCAACAAGGAATTCTTCTCTTCCTTTTTTGTACTATTGCTTCTTGGCATCCCGGCATTTCGTAATTTCGGTTCGAAACACGGCTGCAAAAGAACGAAAGTGTTCTGTTATCTAACGTGTAATTGCTGCACCGATTCGTGTCGTTTTTTTAATTTTTTATTTTATTTGTGTGGAAACGGCGAAATAAATGGTTGAATCTGTACGTGTAGAAACTGAAAAGGATTTTGCTCGTGCGTGCAGAGTTTTTTTTCTCGTTAAAATGCATCAAATCGTCATTGTTCCGACATTTTTTTAATGAACGAGCGTAATATATTAATTTTCAGCGTGTGTGTCACACAAAGGACGTCTTTGTAGGAAGTCTTATTCTTAATATAAATCGTCATTTATTTTCAGACAACAACAACACAACAGACACATCTTGTATCTCTCTCTCGTAGAGCCGGACGCGAAAAACAAAGTCGTAGTTCTTCTCTCGTTATCGCGCTTAATTAATTGCACAGGGGAAATAACAAGAACAATTCAACAGAGGACGAAAAATAATGCAATAAAATAGATCAACCTTGGCAGAACTCAATCATTTGGACGTGCGAACGCATGAACGGCGCGCATAAAACGGTCAAAGATAAGATAGTCCTAACTCTTCGCCCCCTGTAATTGCTTCAAGAGTTTAAAGATATAACGAACCGATTAGTTACTTTTTACGATCGGCGAAGTGAGTGAGTTTCGAAGAAATATCGTTAAAACAGTGGAACGCGAAAAAAAAAGATAACTTTTCAAGTTGTGCATATATGTGTTACATATATAAGGATACTAATTAAGAGAGAGAGAGAGAGAGAGAGAGACAGTCACATGTATACACTTGCATTCAGTGAGGCCCGTAGTTATAACCGTGTATTTCAGCTGAGGATTCAGTTGAAACCTGAGATGCAATATGATTCAATAAGCGAATCTCAAGATACTTCGTAATCGCGATACTTGTAATCAGTTGAATACATATATATTAAATTTGTCTTTTCAAGATACAACCTCAGTTCTGCTTCGCACAGTCGAGTTTTCGTGCGAGATTCACGTAACGATTATAGATACGGGCCTTCGAAGAAATGAAGAAGCTACAGTTAACAATAAAAAAATAAAAAAAAAAATGCTTTTAAATTCAATCATCAGCAGCGTAACAAAACAACACAGTGCAATATGCAATCTACATATGAGTAAAGTATATATATATATATACATGTATCATTTCTTGATTTATCTGTTCTTTAAATAAACAAGCACTTGAAGAAAAAAGAAACGTGATACTCAAATAAAATAAAACATAATTAAATTAATTAATAAATAATTTTTTTAAAATACTCATGATATAATACTGCGCAACACTGCTTTGCGATTAAAAAGCCGTCACTTGAAAATTCTTTCAGTGACATGACAATGTCGGAAGTGTCCTCTTTTTTTTTTTTCAAATATGAGACTCACAAAGATACGAGTAACCTAAGAATTCGTATTTACATAACACATGCAATCTTATCAACTCAATACCGTATTAACTGTCTAAAAGCATAAAAACATTCATCGATGGTCCCAAAATGAAAGCAGTAGCTCCGGATGGGATGTTCGAATTTGCATCTCTAGATCTAAAAGTAGCTCACACACATTGAGATTCGAATCATGCGATCAAATGAGCTTTATCAAAACGAAAAGTGTAAATGGCATTCCCCTTAACAATTTGTTATATAAATATTTAGATAACATGTGTGATAAATGTGATCTTGAACTCAAGGCAAAGTGCGAGATGTGAGAATGATGCGCGCTCCAAGATTCGCTCTTGAACAACAAACTTTCTTCAACGAAACGCTGACGCGACCAACGCGCGCTATCAATTTCACGCGGCGTTATTTGTATGGCGTTTCACTCACAGTTTCGCAAATATTCATGTTGCAGCAATTCTCTATGGTGATTTCACACTGATCCGATAACTGCGGCCTAGATGTGAGCGGCGTCACGCCCTTTCCTACCACGAAGCGCTTCTTAACACGTCGCCTCCGTAACACGCTCACGTAGTAACCGAGTCCGGCGATTATTATAAGTAGCAGAGCAATGAGGGCTAGGAATATTGACAGCAGAGTACTGGCTTGGAAACTATCGCTAAGAGTTATTCTCTCGGCCGTGCGATTGGCATCTGTGCACCTGTTCAGACAAAACGATCATCACGATATGTATATCTGAGAGAAGATAT
>QVNV01007292.1:0-13234 GCA_014825455.1 Pseudomyrmex pallidus | reverse complement strand
CCACCCATGGACATGCGCTAGCTTACGGCCCGCAATTTCTATCGTAAAAACTCTTATGGGCCTGGCCGCTCTCAGGCTTCTCTCTGTCACTAGTAACTGAGAAATACTAGAATGCGTGTCTAAATTTAAATCGGCATGCATACATGAATGACGAGTGGTGAATCGCCTGTATTGTAGTGTTGATTGTCGAAGCAGAGTATCGTGAACAGAGAGAGTATCGGATGATTTTACTCACAGATCAAGATCCATCGTCCTCGCGAGCGTTTCCTCGAATTCCGCCATTGTCCCGACAGTCTCACCGCATACTTTTTCGTGTATTTTTCCGTCAAAACTCGAGCGAAACGCACGAAACACACTGATTTACCAAACGCGTGGGTCGTTACTTTTCAAAACACTGCTTTGCGATGCAACCGACGCGAGCACTGCGGTCGCACGCACGTCTGCCAACTGCATTCGATCAAAGTTCCTATGCGGCAGAGGTTCTTTATCTGAAGAGAATAAAATCGATTTTTATGCAACGATAAATATTTCAATAAAAGGATAAAAGATAAAAGAGAGAAAAGTTTATAAAACTATAATAAAAAAAATTATCTTATTGTACAAATACAGAAAAGAAATACGATACGTTACAAATGTACATAAGAAAAAATTGAATCCAAATTGAGAAAAACAAACTTATTAAAGAGACAAATTCTGAATAGAAAATAGTTTGAGAACCTCTGCATGGCAACGCGATGTGACAGGTGACTTATTACTGACCGCAAAGACCAAACTGTATTTATTTGCATGTGTAACTGGGAAGGTAACTGTCAAATAGTGTAATGTAAGAAATTTCGACAAAAATGGCAATTTTATTTATGTGATGAAATATTTTTGTTGTTTCTAATTTGACGTCGAACATTCGTATTTGCAATCTGAATTGTGAAAACTTAAATTGTCTTACATTGTAAAGTTTATTTGTGTTATAATGTGAAGCATGTTATTTCAAAATTCTTATTTCTATTTTTTTCAGATATGCTAAAACCAGCAACATATCATCTAGAGTTGTGAATAAATAGTTTGGCCACATTTTTATCACTGAAAGTTTGTATATTCTCAAAGCAATCTTTGCTGAAAGAAATTTGTTTGACATGGAGGATACAACAGAGGAGGTTAGCTCTTTGCAATCAAGTTTATTGCGCTTTTAAAACTATTTATTTATATTCTATTATGTTTAATATTTAATGCTGAACAAAACAATGTCGTATTTAAATTCAGCATTTGATATCAAACAGCAATGATATTTAAAAAGCAAAGATTTTCAAGTTATGCTATCTATTGTTCACATAATTTTCTTGCATGTGTGAAATAAATTTTTTAATAATTTATTTTATTGTTACTGTAGCTACAGTTTGTAGTAGATGATGTGAGCAATATTATTAAAGAAGCCATTGAAGTATCAATAGGTGGCAATGCTTATCAGCATAATAAAGTGAATCAGTGGACCTCTAATGTTGTGGAAGCATGTTTAGGCAATCTGACAAAATTGCAAAAGGCTTACAAATATATCGGTATGTAATGTAAACTAATTCTTTTAGTGCACGTGTTTTTTAATATAAGAATGAGGAAATATATCTGTATGCAGTATTTGTACTGTCTCTTTTCATATGACTGTTTTTATTTGAATTTTATGTCATTGTTATGAATGAATTATGTTTGCAGTAACTTGTACAATTATGCAGAAAAACGGTGCTGGACTTCATACTGCTAGTTCATGTTATTGGGATAACTCTACTGATGGAAGCTGCACTGTACGCTGGGAAAACAAAACTATGTATTGCATTGTATCCGTTTTTGGACTAGCTCTTTAAATAATTTTCCTATAAGCTTTTTGAAAAGAAAAATAACTAATTTTGGCAATATATAGTAAGCTACTTTCTGAAACATGGTTTTGTTCTAAAGTCATTAACAGAACTCAATATTTTTCCACATAAAAGACATCATGGATAAAAAAAAAATGATAGACATAGTTAGTTAAATAAAAAAAATTAATTATACATATATATACCGTACTAAAGGGTTTTTTTTATTAAATAATGAAGTATCAAAAAAATTTAATAAAATTGGACACATGCACATATGATGGAACAACTCGGAAAAGGATGATTCTTAAAATGTAAAAATAAATCAAAAATGTAATATAAAATGTGTTTGTTTAGGTTTTGAAAAGATCGACTTAAAAAATTAAAAATTTGATTTATTTATTTCTGTTACACTTAATTGATCTCGAAATAATCTTGTTATATGTACACCTTTGAATTATTAAGATATTAATTTAAAAAAATGTAGAATACTCCGTTTAATAAAGTTTTTAAAAACTGTATATTGTATACACATAACTTTATTAACAATCGTATCATTTTCAGTTGTTTTATTTAAATGAGTGTACTTTTTTAAAATTATTATTATACACTGACTGTTATCAAAATATTCATGATGATGTCAATGATTATATAGTGATCAATCTCTGCTATTATTCTACATCTTCGATTTATTTTTAAACAATTATACCTTTCCCGGTTGTGCCCACATGTTCTAGCGCACCATGTATAAAGTACATTCAAAAAATATTTTTAAAATATTTTTTATTATGAAAAAACCGGTATTATTTCTATCTACTTGTAATTTATATGAAATAAACGCGAGATGTCGATTGCAGTTCTTTACATATTTTATTGCACAAGTTAAGTGTGCACGTTTGTATAAAATATTACACGCACTTGTTCAACAAATAATATAGAACTGTATACAAGATATTCTCTGAAACATTTATATCTGTGTACACAGTGTAAACTGAATTTATGATAAGTTGTTGATGTTATTGACATTTGTTTTGTTTTAAATAACTGTGCAATATTGTTTGCATTTATATAAATTATAAGCGATAAAAACTAAATAAGTGTTATTACATTAAGTGTTTATATTAATTATATCATTATAATAACAAAAGTTCGATTGATTTTATCTTGTCAAGAAGGCATAAATAAAAAATATATATATATAAATGAAACAAGTTTTACAAACGTGATATGAATAAAAAAAACAACATTTGAATCTACGTTAATTTACAATTTAGAACAAATTGAATTGATAAAAAATTTACAATTCTGTCGTCTGAGATTCACTGTCTCCTCCAATGGTGTCTGATAAATCTATGTAATCATCGAAGAGCATCAGATTACAATTTAACTGTGATCTACGTTTGTAATCATCGTCGATATAACATGTACCATCGTTATTCTTTAGAGTAAATTGGCTACCGTCCGTATTCTGTAACAAATATTACATAGTGTCATAATAAGAACGTTAATAATAGCTTAATAACCAAAACATGTATAAATTCAACCGTTTCTGTTCTTACACTTCTATTTTCCAAATTAAACGGCACTGGCACATTATTTAGTCTCGCGGGTAAAGAACGTCTTCTTATTTCGTCTTTTATATTCTTCGTGGTACTATCTACGGTGACATACTGTCTCTTATTCAGCTTAAAATCTGTTTGATCTTGCTGCGAGATTGGCGTATTCTTATTATTATTCAGAGAGGATGTTCCATTTTTCATTTTTTGAAAATTATGTTTTGATTGTTGATCAGACAGTGATATTGGAGATTCGCTTGATATCTTACTGCTGCAACTAAACGTTTTACTTGCTATAAAAGCTTGATTGAAAATGTCATTGTATTCTGAAGATGCTTTGTCAGTATTTTCTGTGCTTCCAAGTTCACTCATTCCCAGAAAATTTTCGTCAGAAGTCGATGTCTCAATAACTTTAATGTTTTCGTTCTCGTTGTGTTGCATTTCATTTAGATTTTCAAGAAATTGTTTGTCTTTCTCGCAGTTTTGTATATTTTGTTCCACCAAACTCATCGCACGATCGAGAGCGTCTGTCGCAGTTTGTATATGATTGTTTGGTGACTTGATTGAGAACATCGAAGTAAATGCCACTGTTTTTGACGATGCTGTTTTCACATCAGTTTTGATATCTTCAGTGTCATTATCTTCATACACAAAATAAAAAAATTAAAATAACTATATATATCGTTCAGTAATGGATATCAATATGTAAAAAGAAGCGTCTCTTAATTTATTACACAGAATGTTTCAGAAAACAAAATATATGGATGTTCTTCAAATTACCATGTATTACATTATATGTAGTATTAATAGTAGGCGAATGTGGTTTTGAACATTGGGCTCTGTCATTGTTGATAACATGATTATCTGATTGTTGGGACAAACACTGAAAAAATAAGAAATCGAAAATATGGAATAGTACCGAAATACTTTTCGCACGCGCTGTTACTATAAGAAATTTATAAAAAATGATATAAAATAATATATAAAATTAATATCTGTATATATGTGTATATATACTTCATATTCTTTGCTATCACGATGCATCCGTGATATGCAAATTTCTTTCTCTTTTCTCCATAACGCTGATTCGTAAAAACTTTCAGCAGTAGGATGCAAAACCTGAGGTTGTATTATTGCTTGCTTAATGCTCTCAGACATACTCGTGTAAGGTGGCTATTACGCAACACACAGAAAAATAAAGACGAATAGAAATACTATTGAATTTACTATCAACCATTATTGTGCGACTTTTATATTGAATTTAGAAATCCTTGAGATTTTTGGAAACAAAAATGGATAAAATCTAAAGGAAAATTACCTTTCGTCGTGCCACCTGTTGCGTCTTCTGTGTTAAACTCCCGTTGTAATTACCAAACGACTTATTACATTTAGGCTCCATAGTAGTTTTGTGACTTGCTGGTTTACATGATACGTAGTCGGTATTACTTTCATTATCGAGATTACTTTCATTATTTTCATTTATCAATATTGTGCTCGTAGCTTTTGGGCCTATAATATTTGAGTAAAATTTAACAGAATATTATAAAATTTAAAAAAATAAATCCTCAGCATCCTCTATTTTTCTCACTTACCTTTACTTGAGCGAAACAACGGCTTGTTTTCAGAGAAGAAATGTTCTCTTCTACTGGCTATTAGTTCTTTCAGTCGTTTTATATTAGCTCGCGCGTTACTCTTCTCGTCGATGTTTTCCACGAGATTCGTAATATTTGCACAATGAACGCAAGGACTTATTTCAACTTTCACAGGACTTATCATACTCAATGAAGACGTCTCTGGTTTTTCAGTATTAATTTTGGAATCCAACTTGCATTGTATTTCTTTGGAAGTGACACGGCGACTGGAAGAGCTTTCTTTGGTCGGTGTGTGGTGTGATTGTTCGGTGAGTGGTTTTTTGTTGAACACTTTAGTTCGCACAGGTGATGAAGGAGAGGAAGTCTTTCCACAGAATGTAGGACTACCATCATAAATGGTACATTCCAAAGAATCCTTACTATTTTCAATGTTAGTAGCGTTATTGTGCACACTTATAAACGTGGCTTCTTTTTCTTCTTCGTGTATCATCTTAAAATAATTGCAAATCATGTGATCATTATTAATGTTATTCTTTCAGTGCATCACTAATTTCAACACAAAAAGATATAAAAAAAAAATATATATATATATATATATTATATCATAGGAATCTACCAGCAGCCTGTGAAGTTTTCTGCTTATTTTATCCATGTCTAACGTTCTTTTCGCTTCGTCAGATTGCAACCCAATCTCTAATAAGTTACGAAGAGTCGGTGAAATTGACGGGATATTTTGCAAATTTAAACTGATATCGCGTCTTCGTAATGAATTTTGACGTTCTTCGTTTGACTGATCACATCCGTTCCATGGTATACTGCCTGTAAAACGATAAAAAATTTACTTAAATAACATCTCATTATTAAGATATTTACTTTAAGAGCAACTATTATTAAGATAAAAAGTATATAAAAACCTGTGCACATTTCCCAAAGTAACAACATAAAACAATAAACGTCAGTTTTTTTACTAGGATGTAATCCGTAGAACGTTTCCGGCGCTTGCCATTTGAAAATTTCCAGTCGCAAATATTTTTCGTAATCACGTTCAACGTAAACCTATAAAAATATAACACTAACTAATCGTAAAGACTATAAAAGTTAGATCGACTAGATATCGCGTAATGCATGTTAGAGATTCAGGAAAAGACGAAAGGAAGAATTTATTTTTATTATTTTTTAAGTCTCTGTTTTACAACTTCTTCACTTTTCGCTGTACAATATTGTCGTGATTCTACATTTCAGTATCCTGTAATATCTCGTTCCGTCGTGGAAACTATAATTTATCATATTTAATTGCGGTTTTATGAACCATGCTAGAGTTCCGCGTTCCAGACTGCGGGCGCGCGATTAGCATCGATACGGTACAGCGAATTTGTTCAAAAACGAAACATTTTGTCGAAAACAATGCCGACTGTTTCTTTTTTTTTTTTTTTTTTTATAGTCTATTCTGTCAGCAAAATTTTTTACTCGACCGAAAATCGATTCTAAATAATACGTAAAATTTTCGCGAATACACTGAGACACGTGTGAATAAAAATCATATCAAGATAAACATCAAAACATAAAAATATATTTTCTATCATTTCTTTGTAAAAAGAAATTGATATTATAGTATAAAAGAAGAAAGTTTGTATTTTCTGCGTACGTTTGCTGTTTCTCTAGCTAGTTCCCATCCGCCGAGCTTAACATTTCTGTCGGATGCAAAGTAAACGCAATGCGAACTGATTGCGCCATGGATATACCCGCGCATGTGACAATATTTTAACGCGTCCGCCAATTTTATGCCAATTTGTATGATTCCTTGCATATTTAATCGTTCGCCTTGATCGTGTATGTAATTGTACAATGTGCAGTCGACAGGCTCCAAAATGGAAACAATCCCGTGGTCATCCGTATATGTTGTTGCCATTAACAGCAGTACATTGGGATGTCGGATCTCGCTGACGATCATAAAATTGACTTTATTTTATATCATAAGAAGACACAACACATACAACGCAGGTAAAAATGCAGTTTTCTATTATAGTCATAAAACAATAATATTTTCATTGAATATTGAGGGAAAGTGAAGATTTTAACAATCCTCTTCTTGCGCAACTGATAATTGGCGAGCAGCCTTTACCTGAGAACTTCTATGTCTGCCTTTATCGCGTCGCGACACGCCGGGAAAACGTGTCTCTTTAGTGCGACTTTTGTGTTGTGCCATTCTGCGGAAATCAGCTCGAGAGATCGGTTCTCTGTACCCGCTACGTTTCCGATCTCAAATATTTCGGAAGACCGTATATGCGGCACACCCGGCACAACCTGTTTACGTTTGCTTGCCTTTCGACTCCGATCTTTTTTAAATAGCCGCTCGTTGTTCTGCTCCTTAGGAAAATAAATCAGCCAGTCCGGATCGGTGATGTCTCTGTTTGGCGTTTTACAGTTGTTTGCGAGCTGTTGCACTAAGTTTCGGTAATATTCACTGCGAAGAGAAGCATGCATTCGGTTAATCTCAATCTATCGGACCCGAGGAACGATTTGTTAAAACTTATCGAGCAAAGAAGAAAAACACTTTTTTTGCGTGAAAAACTCGAGATTAATTCGTGATTTTTCGTGCTCTGCCTAAAATATAAATAAAATTAAACTATTTTCTCTCAAAGCGCGAAAATTACCGAGTCATGTTGAGAGCATTGTTCATAATTAATCACGAGACACAACACGTGTTGAAAATCTAACTAACAATAACTCATTGAAGAGAGGAACGCACGGAGAAGCGCACAAGTCACGATTATTCGCACAACTGAGGAAACAAAGTACTCGATGCACAACCGACCATAGTACACCGGTATCGCGTCATGTCGATTATGCAAACGGCACCGAGTTTGTATATATTTTTCAGATACGTCGGGCGCCTCTGTGTTCTATAGCTACGGAATAAACTTACAACAATAATTTCTCTATCATCATTAGTTTTCAAGAATATGCAAAAAAACTCTCCATTTTCAAAACAACAAAAAAATAAAACACAAAGTAAAAAACGTTATTTTGCGGAGAAACGTGCAATTCTTAAAATACAAACACAGTATAATCTCTGGGTAAATTAAATATGTTTACGCAATAAAAATTCGTACCTGGCGTCGAAAGAAGTTGGAAGAGCCATAATTGTGCAGAAACTTAGAGACGTTCCACAAAATAGGAAAACGAGCTAATTTTTTTTTTTTTGCACAAACGGTGATATTACGTACGTTTACACAAGCGAATATTATTTTAGAATAGCGTTACTTTTTTCACATGTAAATATACATATGTAAAGTATTAAACTTTTTTTTACAAGGACATACTTACTGTAGAATAAAAAAAAAACACATAATTAGTACATTCTGCATCTTTTGAAAAAAACATCGCGCTATATGCAAGCATGTGACAAGTAAACAAATGAAGAGAAACAAACAATATCTACACATACGTACCTTAACAACAAACGCAACAAACCACAACATACGTACGAAGTTATTGAACATGTTCGATTATCAATGCCAAGTTATTTATATATTCTTACATGTGTTCTTTTGTTTTTTACAAACACTTCGTTCATTCTAACCTATCCGAGATCGTATATCAAACAAATCAAACATGACGCGGAATATAAACATTAGTTAGAAAAATACAACGCGATTATCCTGCGATAATACAGAAATCTCTCAAGAAATCTGGTTGATTGACCGCGTAACAATTTAATTCTTCCGTCTCTCGAGTGAGGGCGCTGTCCGCGGACAAAGCGCGCCAAAATTTTTCAACTTGCAACCTCAAAATTTGATAGTTTCGGTCTACAAGTCGCGGAACGGTCGCTGCAACTTCGTGTGCAACGGCACAATCGAATCTTCCTAATTAGTTCGCGTTGAAGTGATCATCCGGGAAGTGATTCGGGAAGTGATCCAGGAAGTGATCATCACCACTTACTTGCTGCTTTGTAACACCAGAGGAGACGAAGGTTGAGAGCGATCCTTGTCCGCTCGAGCAGCTATCCTGAAAAAACGCAACAACAAAGGTATGAGATTCTTCTCATCATCTTTCTCTCTCTCTCTCTTTCTAAGGATGATAATACAATTTCTAATGAAAGAAAAAGGTCGATGTCAGTAGAACAGAGTCTCGAGCATAAAAGACGAGAAAGAAAGTCCAAAAATCAGAAAGATCGCTGAAGCATGCAAAGTTTTTTACGGCGGTCGTGAAATTGATCGTATCATTCGTATCCGCGAGCTTGCACTTTCTCTAAACGATTCAATTTCATTGTTCACGGTTCACAGAACGCTACCTATTATGTGCTTCGCGCGATGCAATTTTACATCAGATTCTCGTTCCTCCCTCGATCTCCGTTTCTTATTCACGATCGAGAAAAACGTTGACTATTGTTATGCAGACTCGTGAACTCGTAGACATGACGCGAAACAAGACGCGCACAAGAGAGAGAAAGATAATACAACACCGTCTTTTTTGTGAAATATCGATAATAAAATAGATTTCTTAGAATTGCAGAAAATATTGATTAGAATATCTTTTTATTGTGCGTGTCGCATTATCGTTGATGTGAATAATATTTATTTTAGTATTTCGTGATTTCTCATTACCGTTTCCCAGCACTGTGCTTTTCTCGCGAAAAAAAGAAATTACACACTCAACACAATAACGAAAATTTTAACAAGAACTTTGGCCGATTTGAATACGAATAATTTCCACATGTCGTATTTAATTTAACGAAAAACGTTTGTTTCGTGCCGACTGTGCCTTCGTACTAATCTCGCACAAGTAAAGATTCGCCAATCTCCGAACCTTCGGCTAACCTTGAAAGCTAAGCGCGCGAAAAACGGCTGAATTATCGTAAATATATTGCCTTTCGCTTTTTGTCAAAACAACGAAAGGATTTACATTCCCGATCGCGATTCGAGATCTGTGTTATCGATTTTCAGTCAGACAGTTTTTAATGAGATCAAAGAGAAATAGATTGCGTGTCGTGTAAACACACACACACACACACACACACAATCGTTAGCTACACGATCGTCAACTTGCAAAGTAGTTCACTTCCGCGATTAACGTTCGTCTAATTAGAATAAACCGTGCCTGTCTGGCGAGCGATCAACGTGACTGATATATTCCTGAACTCGCTCTTATCGATAGCACGCAATTTGCGAAACACATAATAGTTAGTGCGTCCCGCGTTACAAAACGTATTTCACGGCTATCAGAAACATTTTCTACGTACGATTCTGCTGGTTACTTGATTGCCAGTTTGAAACAGCGAGAGAGAAAACATCCATAGAGAAAACGCATAATTACGTTTAAGCCGGCATTTCGACGACGACGACGCGAATTAATCTCTCGACGAGAGAATATTGCCAAGCACATATTAATAATTCGCGAGAGAGAAGATGTCGGTCACGAGCGCTCTCGATTTTTCCGATTCTCCATTTGCATACCGTTTGCAACGTTTCCTCACATCCGTTCTCCTATATACAGACTACGAAAGTATCGCGCGCGTGTAATTAGTATGCATACAATAAATACAAACCCGGTTATGTGTCCCGGCTCTTGCATCATTTTATCTTTATCGCTCATTAGATGTAAAACAAAGATAGAATGTTGCAATAGCGCTGATAGCGTGCTCCTCGAACGCAGCCTATATATCGGCGAACTTTGTTCGCGTTTATTTATAATAAGATATTTTGAACGTCTTCTGAAAGAAAAACATTTCCAATCTCTGTTTTCTATACGACGATCAAGAATTTGCCCGATTTAAAAATTGTTTAAAAATTAAAAGATCAGCTCAGACTCCGAACCACGAACGACCCAGCTAACCGCGTCGGTTAAAAAACAAAAAGTAGCAAAATTGTGCGATCCCGTGACGAACTCTTTCTTGAATGAGACTTCTTTTTGCGATCTTCTCGCTCAATGAGGCAAGTGGTCGTTCACTCGTCTCTGATTTCGTGACTTTTAAGATAGCGGTGCAATTTTATAGCTTACGCGTATACAAAGCCAATCTCCACAATCTCGCGCGGCTTTACGAGGAGATAATAGCGGTCATCAGAGAACCGGCGAACTGGTTAAAATCCCTCGAGTTAACGGTGCTCGAAGCCATGGGGGGGCCTCGGCTATTCTTTTGTACGTAATTAGCCCGTGTCTTCGATACGCTTCAACTTTTCGGAACATTTTCTCGGAGTGGAAAGTAGTCGAGAGCTTGCACACGCTCCGGAGAAACTCGGAAGTGTAACGTACATGTATGTATACTTATCTTCCGCTTTGATGTTTGATTCCGATCGGACGCGATTGCGTCTCCCGCGCGCGGAAAAATGAGACGTAAGCTAATATCTTTATATAGTTATCTTCGTATAACAACGAGATTAAAATGTCTATCTCTCGTTTCTCTCGACCCCAATCTCTCGTCGCGAAGCAGAATAGTCGATAACGAATTCATTTTCTTGCTTCGTTACATTGGTCGAATTTTTCGCTTTGGAGAAAAAAATTTAAAAAGTGTGCAATAAAAAATTGTCTTGAAAATGCCGAAAATTTCTACACGCGCGCGTTTTGTAAAAACTATAATAATTCTCTGTGTGTTTAAAGACAGTTCAATGTCAGCTTGTACGCATTGATTAACTTGATCGTTTTTATCAGCCTGATTATACACGACATCGGCGACCTTCACCTTTTTCAACGTCACCGTTCTGGCGTAAACGATTCGATTTAAACTTGTTCGCTTTCTTCAAATTAGGAATCGACTCAAATTGTTTGTCGGAGATACAAAGTACGACAACACGCACACACACACACGCGCGCGCGTGATCATTCAAAGTACAACATAATAATTTAACCGAAAAATCGAAGAACTGAACGCAATAACTCAAATTGAAGCGCAAGAACTTTTTCTTCCTTAGTTCACACTTGTCGATATTTTTCACCGGTACTTCTCGTTATTTTTTCCGATATTTTTTTGTTTTGGTTTGGTTTTTAACTTACTTGAACCATCTGGCTATCTTGCGTACACCCATGTTGCACGTAGCCGTATCGCACGTGGCGACGCGAAATTAAAAGGTGATCGACGTCGCGATGGCGACTTAAACACACTGATACTCGATTTGAACAACGTGCACGAGAGTCGTCGAGAGTCGCGGCGCGCGATCTTCGCTTCCTTCTCGCAACTGAGCTTGCTAAACTCGGCGACGGTGTGCCGACGACGGTTCAGATAAGTCCGACAGGCGTTGTTTTGGTTCCCACCTTGTTCCTCGCGTGCCTTTTAGCTTTCCAATGTTATTGACACTACTGTGTCAAAATTACAACAAACGCGTGAGAATTATTGAAGAATTCTATTTCGTTCGTGTATGAAATTATTATTTCTATGCGAACATTTGTTATGCAATATTTGCAATGATATTAAAGTGAAATAGAAGATATATTGTGCAAGAAATTGCACAAAGATCTTAGAATCGGATTTTTAACAGTTTTAAAAACGCGACTTGTTGATGTTACACAATGATGTTAAACATTGCGAAGAATTGAAGTTGCAAAGTAAGCAAGATAAAATTACAACAAATAAAAGTGTAACGTCATTGTGTAACTACTTGACAGTATATGTGTCTGCATTGTATTTTTTTTTTTTTAATATCAGGTATGTGCTTAATAATTATCATTACTGTTAGATAATATTATTCAGACGAGAGCGACTGATAGTGCAATTGTATGCTATTTCCGAGACAAATTAGGACTGGAAAGCTTGAATTCTTTGTCTCTCTCTCTTTCTTCTTCATAGACAGCAGGCGCACACGCACAATTACGCAAGTCGTCGTTTTGAAACTAGTGGGCTTTGTGTAGAATCCTCGCGCGTAACGAACCACACTGTGATATTATCACGCGTATATTATTACGCGTATGATATTATCACATTATTTATGTAATTTGTATTTTCAACTACATAAAAAAAGAATTTTTTCGAAATACTTGTCTGCTTATTTTAAATATTTTTTTAAACTTAAAATAAATAATTAAAATAAATACTAAATAATTAAAGACATGTATTTGCGTAAGAAAAAAAAATTACAAAATCAGTAAGGCGCGAACACGCTACCTTTAGACTTATAGCCCGACACCTTACCGCCTGCGCTACGCCGCCAATTCGAAAATCGTCTTATTCCAACGTTACTTATAGTACGTGTAAAACTTTAAACCGCGATTTCTCTTAAACGCTTGAGTAGTGCGTCGTCTCCGGATAGCATTC
>QVNV01007291.1:0-15636 GCA_014825455.1 Pseudomyrmex pallidus | reverse complement strand
ACAGTACGCGCGAGACGAGTTTTCAACGGATCGCGATGTTCACGAGAATATGACGTATCGTTTCGTTTCCTCGCGTTCTAATGAAATGCTTAGCTATTCACGCTCGTAATAAATATGCAATATCTCGGAGTACCGCAAGTCAAAGCTAAGTTTTATTTTTTCAAAGTAAAAAACAAAAAAAAACTATTTTCTTTGATATCCGAAAGCAGTTTCTTTCTTCCACGTTACAGAAAATCAAGTGCCAAAACAAAAGCGTGCACAATTGCAGATGCGATAAAGTTACTACGACGTTGCGTTCAAGAAAAGACGAGAAAGAGAAACGTTGTTTATCACGACAAATATCGTGTTTCTCTGGCCGGAAGGGCACGCCATGAATCGCCCATATAAGTCTGACAAAGAAAAAGAGAAAACCAAAGGAAGCGCAGCTTCCGTCAAAAACGATACAATACATTGTATATATTCTGATTTTCCGTCTCTTTTTTGGACTTTGGTTTTGAATCTATCCTTCAAGATTGGAAGTTTTTCTAAGGCCTACAAGTCAAATAAACAACATCCGTAGACAGTTGAAAGATGCTAGAATTTTTGAAAAATTGTTTTACTATTTTAAAATCAAACAAAACGCATTAAATCCAAAGTTTGCTTTTAGAGTATAAAACAAAAAAAGAAAGAAAGATTCGAAACGCGGTCTTCATTAAGATCAATATTACATGAGGATCGTACAAAAGTAGATTTCAATTAGGTGATAAAAAAAAACTTAAAAAAACCGGTAGAATTATATTTAAACGTCAATGTTGACTCTCTAACTGATGTTCATGAAAACACCTCGCACGTAATAAGTCGGTAGTTAATTTTCAGTAATTCTGCGACTGTATTTTTAAGCTTTGTGCCGGCAACGTGTGAGAACCGCACCTCGTTTGGGACATTTACATTATCACGCTGACCGTACGTGATAATACAAATGTAGCTGGCGAATGTTTGTATGTGATCGACTCACCGTGTGACGTCGCGATCACATACACAACCGAGTCACTTATTCTATTTATTTATCATGTGTAGAACGAAGAATATTAAAGCGTCCGAGAACGTGGTGCGAGCGAAGCCTCAACTTGAATATACATGTGCGGCGCGCGTTCAATGTCGGAACCTCGAAGACAATCTTCCTCCTCTCTTTTACATTACACGTGGATCACAAGCGCGCGTCGGGTTAACATTTACATAGTGTTTACACGTCTAGAGGAAACTTTTCTCATAGATCGTTGATTGTAGCGATATCGCGGCGCCAACTATGCGTACGTGTGCGTGTGCCCTACCTTTATTCCTATATAGAGCAACCTAAATTCAATATTACAAAACCCGGAGATCGGTTTTGAACACAATCGAAGTGACTGTCGCTTTGAAAAGAAACGCGTATTCGCATTAAAATGTAGCGCAACTTTCACACAATTAATTAAGAACGCACATGCGTTATGTTCAACTTTTTGTATACGTTATTTATCGCAATGAATGTGTGTCGAGAGCAAGGTGGCGTGAGGGAAAAAAAAAAAAATACGAAGATGATGAGAGTTCCGAGAGTTATCCCATGTTCGCCATGTCGCGACACGTAAATATTTCATTCGCGGCGGACAATGTAACAGCGTGTATATATACACTTTACACGGCATCGATTCAAGCAAAGCTGTGCGATGCGTGAGAGGATACATACCGTTTCTAAATGATGAGACTTGCATTTACACGCGTATAGAAACCATATTTTTTTTCCCGTGTTACATATACTTTTCTACTCTCCCTCCCTCCCTCCCTCCCCCCCGCTTCAAGAAACCATGTGTTTTATCCAAAGACAATGAATTGAATGTAATCGCATTCTACATGTCTACTTACAAATTATAGTTACATAATAAATAAGACGCGTGATAACAATCGAAAAGTTGACAAAAATCAACCTCGTGCGATTGTAAACCAAATATAAAAAAAAAAAAACGTTGTGTCCTTCGGATATCTTCTTGTTAAAACAACAAAGAGATAACTGGCGATAACTGAAATGTATCGCCAGCAGAGCATAACATTGTGCATAAGACATACGTGTGCTGATCATGATTTTATAGAGTGGCACATGCAAAATAACAGAACCACTAATGTTATCTTTTCTCTCTTAAATTTTTCAGAGAGAGCAGATTATTATTCTTTCTACAAACTTACTACGGGGAACTTTTAGTGTCTTGAAAATAAAATGGAAACTCTCTAGTCAGAACTGTGAAAATTCAATTGTGGAAATACCACAACTTAACAGACGTGATTTTAATAAAAAAATTTCCTCTTTTCATACATCTGAGAAAGTTGCCTGGTCTGCGAAATAGTAAAATAATGTCTAAAAAAATTAAACAACTAGTTTTTTTTTATCTTCTTTAAAGGTAGAACTATTTCTTCTAAAACACACAACACTTCTATATTACGTGTCATCACATAAATCTCGTATACAAAACGTATAAAAAAAAATCGCGTATCTACTCCGTACGCAAAACATGAAAAAACATTGGTCTCGGAGATAAAAGAATATTGTTGAGCGGCATTTAAAAACTATTAGATTTTAATGACGGAAATGGCTTCGTTAAGTATAAAAAAAAATCATCAAAACATCTATATATAATGACTTTTTCATTAAAATAATATTTTTTACACACTAAGATTCCCTTAATCATATCTATTATACATATCTATTTTCCTTTCTCATTAAACTCCGAAATCTTAATGAACCCGCGTGGATTAAGTGCGAATTAATCACACCGAAATTTACTCGTTGAAAATCTCATGCTGTCGTGTGTTAATAAACACGCAGACAGCTATTTGCGTTGTACACGCGAATTAGCTTACATTCGAAATCGCTACGGTTTTTGCAACACTTTTTTCGGTTTGTATTTCGGACATACGCGAGGATCGCTCGAAGAACGCGAAAAAATTACGCGCAAGTGTCCCAATGATCAAACGAGTGCCGGATATTCGTTAAATAATCACAACAAAGTTAACTTGCACATACGTTGAAGTCAGAGAAACTATTTTCAAAACCATATCTTGTGAAAAATTTCTAAAGCGTCGAGAATTGTTTGATATTGACGCATCTAATAATTATTTATTTAACAAATGTCCGGCACATGTTCGCGATGGGACATTTCTTATACATACAAGGGTGCGGGAATCGCTGCTCGTGCAGCGCGGGGGAAGGCACCGCGCGTACTCGTTAAGCAAAACACAAGTGTTCCGTCTGAATACTGCGGAGCACAGTGTATGTAACGACGAAACGTTGGCTGCGCCGAGAAAAACAGCTGCGGAACTACGTCGCCGAGAGGAAAAAAAGAACTCCTTGGCACTCGTTTATCGCGAGCGGCGCCGCGCGACGACGTCGATGACCACAACGACGATGACGACGACGACGACGACGACGATGACAAAGACGGAGAAGTCCGCGATGACAATGACAGGGGCCGTCACGACTGTGTGTGTTGTGTGTGTGTGTGTGCGCGCGTGTATGTGTACGATCGAGCGAAACATCGAAACGCGCCGGAGAGACCGGAAAGGACGGGAGAAGCAACGGGATTGTGTACGTCAATACGAGAGGCCGAACGTGGATAAACATGATTTTGACTTGCACGGTCACCGAAAATCACGTACGAAAATCCCGTCGTTTTCGGTTTTCCGTGGCATGCGAAATACTCGCTGCCGCCGGAGGGCGTATCGATTCGGGCAAAACAATTGTGGCCAAGTTGTGCTGCTGCTGCTGCTGTCGTCGTCGTCGTCGTCGTCGTTGCGCTGACGGTTTAACCGGAGTTACACTCACGCACGCACTTGGTACCGAGGTCGTGTAAAGTCGCTGTGTGAGCGAGTCTTTAGTCTCCGCCCAATGCTCGCCCGTCCTCGTCGTTACCCGTTCGTCGTACCCCCGTCGTGTAATCATCGTCGTCGACGACGACGTCGTCATCTCTATCGCTATCATAAAGAAAGAGGGACACACGGGATGTATAGATTTGTCCTACCGTATGGGGTAACACTCCCGCGTTGCCGTCATGCCTCCACGTCGTGGTTGTGCACGCGTGTGCGCGTATGTGTGACCAAACACGAGAGCGGAGAACGTCGAAGCGCGAGAGCAGAAGCCACCGCGATATCGGGAAGACTCTCGTCAGACACGCGCAACGTAGTACGACACACCGACTCTGAGCGTACGAAACACGCACTCTCACGCACGTACACGCGCGCGCGCGCGCGCGCTTATATACCCCGCGCTGAATATACACACTCGCTCTCACTCTTTTCCCGTCCCTCTATCTCGTATCATGCGCGCTCGCTCGCGACTTCAGGAGCGGCGAGTAGACGAAAGCGCGTCTCCGCAACCGCGAGACGCGACACCTGATCCAACAGCAGCGCACCACGAACTGAGCCGAACTGAGAAATGAACAGGACTCGGAAACGCGACTCGAGCGGCGCGGTGGGGCAGCCGGCCGCAACGTGGGGGAAACTATCATTGCCTCTGCACGAAGGGGAGGTATCGCAGGTGCGGACGCGCCGCGTCAAGTGCCCGACGTTGCAACTGATGAGCGAGAAGGATTTTACATCTGTCTCGCTCAGAGAGGGAGATGCGAACCAGAAGAAATGTCTCCTTGATTTTTAGTACACGTGTGTGATTATATATGCGCATTAAATTACTTTTGAACAATTATAAAACAAAAATCAGATTGCAAATAAATATTAAAAAGATGTAAATCGTTTGAGAGAAGCAAAAGCTATCAAAAAAATTCGTATCAAAAATTCAATTCTTGAAAAATTATCAGTTGCACGATTGCGCAGATTATTTAATTTTATAGATTTACATTACCTTTGTGCTTACGTTATCTTTCTACTGAGAAGAATAATTGTGTGAGAGGATATTGTGATACTTAATGCAATTTATAATTGTCATATTTGTCATTCATTGCGAATTTATTGCTAGAAACTAGAATGCTCTAAATTTGTGTATGTATGTGCGCAAAATGATATTACACCAGTCGAATTGGCGGTCACAGCGAATGCATACAACAATTACAACAGACACTACTAACTCTCTTGTCCGAGTTATTACCAAAATGCATCAACATGCGATATATAGTTCCCACCGCCGACGTAAATAACACAGATGCTACACAATTTGCTCTGCTATCAGACACGCGCGCACATTTCCAAGTGCGAAACCCTATAAAGCGCACATATATTGCGCTGGTTAATCATAAATTGAATTAATGGCGAACGCGCAGATTATCGTCGGTAATCTCTGACGCGCGATCAAAAGCGCGCGGGACCTCTTTTCAAAGTTAATATTCCTCTGATTTAAAAATCGCGTCGTCAAAAACCTTCCCTTCGTCATCATCGAAATTCATCCCGTCCTCATAAACGTACGTTCCTGAACGCTACGGGGCTTAATATCGCCAAGGGTAACAGAGAGGAAGAAGGAAGATAGGGGCGATCCTACGAGAGGGAGTGCTGATGCCGTGAGCGCGCGATGAAGGGACCCCGTCGAATGGAAGAGAAGAGAAAAAAAATACAGGATCCACTCTCCGAAAGAGAGAACGCGCTGCTCAGGCTTGCGAGTTCGGCAAAAGAGAGAGAGAGCGGAGTCCCTTCTTCCCACAGAGGCCGCACCCACACCGGTCTACGCGCTCCGGGGAATCTGCTGACACAGCCCTGAGGAACTCGAGTAAACACGCCGCGACGTCCGTGCGCGAAGGATATCGTTGAAGATCCACACAAACGACGACGGTCGAAATCGCTATCATTCTCCGACGAGATTAGATTCTCGTCCGATTCGTGTGCACGCCAAAATCATCATCTTCTGTCGTTTGTCTCTCGCGCGATTACGTTAAAAACCGTGACAAAGGAACCGAATTTTCGTCGAAGCTTGTTTGACATACCTATCTATTCTATATCTCAGGTAGAAATTCCATGGTTTTTTTTTTTCTTTTGGGTAAAGAAAAAATGAAGAGAAGAGCACGATTTCTCGTGACTCATATTGTACAAATCGCGCCGAGTGCATAATCGCGCGCCGCTCGACATCGGCAGGGGAGAGAAAAGCGAATCTCGACGAGAGCGCGACTCGACTTTCGAGTTTCGAGCGAGGCCGCGTATTTGCGATATCTTCTCGCGCGCGAGAAACGCATGCGCGCGCACTTTTTTAATTCCGTCGACTCGTGTGCGATATGGTTGTGTTTCCGCCACGGGAACATCCGAGGAGAGACACAAAACGCTCTCTTTTTTTTTGTTTTTTTTTTTTTATCCCCGTGAGTATTTTACGCGTGTTGCAACGGCATTTAAATTCGCAAAAAAAAAAACGTGCTACTCTAGCGCACGTGTACAAAACATTATTCGAACAATGTCGACCGAGTAATTACCGTGCGTTTATTTGTAATTCTTATGCGATATGAATCTTCGAACGCGCGCACACCCGTGTGGAATAAAATCCCGAGAAATTCATTCATTCATTCATGCAATTTAATAAACGTGCTTTTGAAAAACAAAATTTTTAACACAGACATATTTTATAAACTAAAGTTTTTGGAATACGCGTGGAATACATGAATTTTTAACCACGAGATTTTACATATTTTTTTCCGCTGATTATGATAACATCAGAATATTCTCACGTTACTTATTACATCCATTATTATTTTGTAATTACGTTCGATGCTTCTCCGTATTAGAGTTTTTTTTCCTCGTAATGCTTTTTTAATATTTCAAGAGAGAAAGGTGTTTTGTCACACAGGTAGATAGGTATTTCCGTCTGCTGCGTAGCTCGCTACTCGAGCTGCCACTCGCGCAACGTCGTGGCGAGCGTTAGGCCTCACGGCCGAGCGCACTAAACGACGCTGATAACTTCCAAGTTAAGCCAAAATCAACACGCGCGCGCTCGCTTGTCGACGATGACGACGACGACGACGACGACGACAACGCAGCTGCCTGCGAGCGCGTCACATAGAGTCAAAGCTCAAGCGCTCTTCCCTCTTTTTCTCTCTCTCTCTCTTTTCTTTTTTTTCACCCGCCAACGGATCTTCCCTTTCTCTTCCCTCTCCTCTCTGACGCGCCTTCGGGCGCAATGTGCCAGGCGGTACGATCGGCACTTCCAACGCTCGTCGAATTCGATATCAGTAGGAAAAGCTCGTCTTCGCGCACGAAAAAGAACGCGTCTCTCCCGCCGTTTGTACGCAACGTGTTCCATCTTTCACGGCGTTTTTCTTTTTATAATGATGTGTCCCTTTACGCTCTCTCATCCCCCTGCTCGGTTCTTCGAAATCCGAGATGGGAAAGTGAGTTTCGGAACGCGAACTGTTAATTTTACGTAACGCGCGCGAGCGAGCGAGCGAGCGAGAAACGCTCGGCAGAAACGAGTTCTCCGTTTGCGCGCACGTTGCGTATATTTATCGAGATCTCGAGATCGATAACCGAGTTTTCCGACTGGTCGACGAACACTCGATGTTCGCACGGGTTCTCGAGAGTGCCTCAAACTTCAGAGAGAAAGGGAGAGACGTTATTTGATGGAAATCGGCAAAATTCCGGGTAAAACGTGCTTTTTTTTTTTTTTTTTGTTCATTTGTCACGTATAGAGATATGATCTTTGTATATGAAAATGAAGAAGAAAAAATTATCGCGAACTTGTTGCGAATCTCGCGCGTGAAATTTTTATTTTTACATCAGGACATTGTGAAACAAAGACGCAACATATGCGGACAGCTACGTTTCGCGAGGTCTCGCTTTGTTCTCGATGACGACGAGGGGCACCGCCGCGCGAGGTTCTCCCGCGATACTTGTGAAATCGTCCACCGCGATATATTTACAGTTCCGCGCGTTTGTGTGTCTTCGTGCAACGTGAAGAACGTGGTTCGTTTGTCAATATTTTAAACGATAGCCGTGCGCTGAACTTGAACAAGGTGCGTGCGGAAGGGAGGCGAATGAGAGGAAGACTCCGAAGAAAAGAGGGGCGAAAAAAAAGATAACGGAGAGAGGAGAAAGATAAAGCGCGAGAGGGGAAGCGCACACGGACGACGGAATAGGGTTGCTTCGCCTTTGTATGTACATGTGCGTATATCAGCTATGCACCCTTATCAATTGGAAAATTGGTGCGCGCAAACGGGAGCGGAAGAGATAGGGGGAAAAGACTGTGTCTCGTTCCGAGACGCGATAGCGTCAAGACGTATAGAGGCGGAAGAGAGAGAGAGAGAGAAATAAGCAAGCTGATTAAGCCGCGCCTCCCGGATACTCGGAGAGAGTCCGGTGTTCACAAAAACCATTTTTATACATTTCCGATGACGCGGTAAGAGCATTGAGACTCTCTCAATAATAACGATAATATATCGGCGATTATCTCGGTTTCCTTTGTATTTCTGAAAATGTCAGTTTGATCAAAAATTATGGGGAAACCGTGCTATCGCTCGTCTCGCTCTCTTTCTCGGGGATCCTGGGAATTCTAAATCCGCCACTGGAGAAAAGAAGGGATAAACGGCAAGGAAGGGAAGCGAAGAGAAGAAGGAGGAGAGTGGAAAGAGGGAGCGATTAAGTTTATGCTTTCAGAACAGGGCCGTATCCACGATGGGAGAGCGATGTGCTCTCGACAGACAGCGTGAAGAGAGAGAGAGAGGGAGAGAGAGAAAGAGAGTATGTGCGATCGCGACGTTACCTGAAATTTTTCTTGACGACTTGCGCGGCACAAGTGACATGAAGGATGTTGCGAGCGACCGGAACCGTGTCGACGACCCGCATCGTCTATGCACCCTTGTGAATTGGAAAACTCCGCGCCCGTCCGACTAGTGCAAGAGGGTACTTGCTGCGGTATAGAATAGCGGCTCGCTCGTTGGAAAAGGCAGGAGCGCATCTCGCGATGAATCGTCGCTGAGGAAATGCAAAAAGAGGGAAATGAAAAAAAGAAACGAGGAGAAAAAAAAAGAGAAAAAAAATTATTAATCACGTTCTAACTATGTATGCGCATATATATCGCTCTCTTAATTTGAAGTTTATATATAATTGCACCGAAACGTCGCGTTTAATAAAAACTTCTTCCTCGTATCTTTCGAAGGAAGAACGTGAGGATTATTGCTCAACGTTAATGAATGAATTATTCTATACACAGAGCGTTCTTTCCTTTTATCTACTACACGTAGTAGCCGTCCTTTGGAAAAAAACATTTATTCCAAATCCTGAACGGAAGGGGAAAAATGAGGCAGTGTGTATGTATGTTGAAAAGGAATGAGAGAGAGAGAGAGAGAGAGAGAAAGGGGAAGAGGGACAAAATGTAACAGAATGAGGGATAGAGGAAGAGAGAGAGAAGGAGATAGAGCAAGGGACTGATAAGGCGTACGAAGCGCATGCGTCACTCATTGTGGGCGTCGGAAGCGTGTTGACACACGAGAGAAACGGAGAGCGAAAGAGGGTAAAGCCGAGAGAGACAAAGAGAGATAGAAAGATAGAGAGAGAGAGAGAGCGTTGTGTGCGCGGCTCTAATGCCAGGACGCCCGTATGTATTACCGTCGATGCGGTTCCCATGCTGCGGGTCCGCTTCACCATCGTCCTCGCAAGAGAGACGTGCCCGTCGCGTTGCCATAACCACGCGAGGAGACCGGGAGGTCCGCGCGATCGCGAAGAGATCCACGTTCGATCGATCGCAGGCTTAATATAAAGGGAAAATTATTGCGCGAAAGGGTTTAGAGTGATTCCGCCCTTCTCTCTCTCTCTCTCTTTTTCTCCCTCTCGCCAGCGGCGAGTCTATAGGGTTGGACCTCGATTTGGAGGTCCCTCCTCGAGCATCTGAGATATGCCGCGATACACATTGAAGAATAAAAATTCGTACGCGCGCTCTAAAAAATACGCACACGAGGATTGCGACGATGATCCACAAATTAATTTCGCACCGTGTAAATAAAAATAATTTGCAACAAATTGCTGAAAAACTATTATTTATTATTATATATTATTATAAATTGCTATTAAAGAACTTGGACAAAGAACGAGAGAGAAATAAAGAAAATTCATCTTAATTAACATATTAATACCACGGAGAGAAGTTACTGAGAAGTTTACGTAGAAGAGAGAGAACTTAAAGATAAATTTTTTTCCTTGAAATAAAACTTTATAAAGGCTATTGTGTGTAACACCGAACCGCTCTTCCGTGTATACCGTCCGGAGACGTGTGTGTTTCAGAGAGACGAAGGGAACGTCGCTTCGAATAATTCTAGGACGGTGTTGATACAGTCTTGCGGATGTCTTTGTAAATTTCAAGCGTTGTGCCAGAAGTGTAGCTATCGTAATGAAAATGCGTAAAAAAAAAAAGGTATATAAAAATTACAAATCGTACTTTCACTCTACTATACACTTCTGTATGTATTGTTCTTTTTCTTGTATGAATTGCATTGTTCTTTCGTGCACAATGTGTGCGCAAGGTCACAAATATATTTTTCTGAAAAACGTGCCGCTATTGTACTTTTCTTTCAGAGTAGTCTCGATCTATTAGCCTAGGTGTTCACATTTGTGTAAATTCAATTTTGCTGATATATTTAAACACAAACGTGAGACAACTACAAATAAAATAAGAATAATTTATGAGAAAAAAGCGCAATCAGGGATGACGTCCGTAGTATCTTCGTCGTTTTTTCGCATGAGACAAAACTCAATGCACAAACGGTACCCCGGTAAGCGGAGTTGAAGGTGTGTTTCATCGCATTTTGTCGTCGCTTTTCACAAAAATAACACCTCCACCTTCGACCAGCCCACCTATCTTTTCACAGATCGAACGGTGGTCGTGTTCGGCGCGTTGGGAAGACGGTGGTTGCAACAGGGGGTGTTCGATCGCGCAGCCGGCAAGGCAAGGCAAGTTTACGAACGATCGACGCGCCCATAGACGCGATCCATCGTCCGCTAAATTATTACACGCTCCTCCTCCTCGCTCGGTCGCGCGTCCTCGTCGCACGCGCAAAGTAGCGTTTATAATTTGCTCTTCATAATGTAAGAAGAACGAGAGGAGGAAGGACGCGCACATGCCGCGCATCTATAATTCCCGTCCATCGGCGGTTACAAGAGGATCTTTATTTTTCATGAAAACTCTTAGAGCTTCCGAAGCGGATAATCCCGGCGAACTCGGCCACCGTGTACGTCACAGGCCCACTTCGAGAAAGCAAAAGCAAAAATATACTACTGAGTAGTCGTATAATAATCCTATAATGGGGAAGGAGAAGACGGTTGCCGCCGCTTCAGTGAGAGCTTAAGTGTCCCGTATAACGGGTATACTCTCCACGAAAGGACGATATGTCCCTGCGATATGTCCCATCTTACCGTAACTCCTATATACTAACAGCTTCTAGGTTCTCCGTACCTTGCGGAGCAACAAGATACACGCGAAGGCGTAATCAGAATTCTTAAGCTCTCATGATGCAAGGCTGAAAGCCCAACTTTCCTTCTCTCTTTCCCCTCTCATCATTTTTAACTCTAATCCTGAATCTTTTCTTTGACACCTCTGGGTCTGACGCATCTTTCGATTTTAAAATATTAAAAACCTCTTTGCAAACATTCTGGCATCTTCCTTCAAGCGTCTACTAATACATCCTGTTGCTTATTTGACGAAGAAAAAAAAACACGCAGGTTTGCACAAATTTATTTTTCTTGCGAGACGGAAGTAAGTCTTTTTTTTTTTTTTTTTTTTTAAGCTCATAAGAACATAAATTATCACGGTTTGTTTTTGCGATTAAAATTATCTTGATTGCGGGCGTCATTAGGCAGCGTTTTGATATTTTCCTCTTAACTGTAAAACGAGGCAATATATGTATACGTACAACCGATAGGAAGACGACATTGCAGTTACGCGATATTGTAAATCTTAACCAGCGACGGATCTTCGAAAAAACTGCCGCGTGTGCACCGGTCTTTCTGGTCTGTCTATTGAAAAATTCTATGCATTTATAAGTGCGCTGCTGCACAGAACGACCACCGACCGCTTCTCCGGTTGTTGTTACTTATATATTTTTCAGCCGCGTAGTCCAAAGTGCGTTTTTAATTCGCGATTTAACGACCGGGCATAAATTCTGCATATTGACGACGAAGCGAGAGGATCATCTCCCTTCTTCCAAATCGAATTTTTAATTCCCAAGCAAATTTGTCTCTCTTTCTATTTTTACTCTCTCTTTCTCACTTTCAATTAAAAAAAAAATCTAACAATTTCACCGGAAACGTATTTGATCGATTAAACTTACAAACATTTTAGTGACGGTTTCAGCTGACGGTTTATTTAATTTCCAACACTGACACGCGGCTTCTCGCAAGCACAGCTGATTTCCTGACGCATTTTAGCTTTAAAGATTTAGAATAGGATTAATTATATTGTAACGCAATTTGGTTTTTATTTCGCAGGTTTTTTTACACATGTTGTGTCCACCTGAAAAATCCCAACGTGACTGACACGGTATAAATCTACCGAACGTTTTTAGCCACTGATATCATAGAGAGATCTACAAAACGAAGATATAATTTTTTGCTAACAAACAGTCAACAATTAAATAGCAATTAGTGATCATAAATAAATAAATGAATGAATACAGAAGATTCGGAACGAAGGAAAATTCGCTACGTACGTGCGAGAGCGCGTGCACATATGTACGACGCAAATCCGAAGGACGTCACGTGTGTGTGAGTTTAAAAGGTCGGTTTAAATACTCGATCGAGACGACTCGGATGTGTACCGTTAATTGTTTAAGATTTCATTCATACACGTATGTACGGAGCATTGACGCGCGATCACACAATCGATTTCAATCTCGGACGCGATTGTCGAGATCTCGCAGTCGAGTCTATTTCACGTCGATAGTCGTCGCGAACGACGACGTAACCCGCGTGTGAGACGACGCGCCAACGAAACGAAGACGGAAAACGCGTGTCCGGTATGCGCGCAGCGCCTACGAATGTTATTATACACGCGTATATGTACATACATATGTATGTGTGCGCCGCAATGACAGGACAGTGTGTCTGCATCCTTCCGACCTTTCGATATGTATGAGCACACGTCGGTGCGTGATATATGCACGTATATACACGTACGTACGTACTTACTTGTGTTACTAAACAAAGGGAAGATGATTTAATGTAAGAGATGGGACAAAAAAAAAGATCAATATTGATTTACATCCGAATTGAATTTAATTACACAACGCGTGTATTAAATAATTTAACGCACTACGATTTGCGCAATAAGGTATTTCTTCTCCTTTTTATCGTGTTTTTCCTTCCTTCTCCTTTTTATTTCTATTCTACGTGTACAGTCTCTTCGTGTTTCTCTACTGCATTTTTAAGAGACCTTTTATCTGAACTCTGCTCGGAGCTCTGAGTGTATGATTCTCCCGATCTTGACGTTGGTTCGATTATTGGTAGAGATACGCGTGTCCACACGACGTTACACACACACACACACACACACACATATATATATGTATATGGGCGCACGCACGCACGGGGACGTGCACACATCACGCGCGCGTGCACGTTTAACGGATATTTGTATACAAACAGACGTACGCGCGCAACACGCGAGCGCACGCCCGTGTACACATGTACATTTCGATCGGCAGACAAAAGGATCAGATGTGCACACGGAGAGTGGGTGGGGTAGGGTGAAAAGAGGAAGGGAGAGAACGAGAAGAACGGAGACAGAGAAAAATATATACAACGCAGGTGCGCAGCGCGCGGAGCGAAGCGGCAGCGGAACCTCCTTGCGTGTTTAACGAACTTTTATTTTTTTTTTGTTTTGTTTACCCTCCTCCCGAAGTTTCTTGTTTGTCGAACTGCGTGTGCATCCTATGTATGTTAATTCGTAACGAGAATATACGGGTACATTCTTATCGCGAACTGCCGTAAGTTCGCTCCTCGAGACAAAAAAGGAAAGCGAGCACACGCTACGCGCGCCAGACAGCTCCGGGAGAAAGAGAAGCGCATAATGCAGCGTTCATACATGTGTGTGCTTGTATTATATATATATATGACCGTATGGGGCTGTGTGTATGTATACAAATTGTATATTATGTACACGTGTATGTATACAGTACGGATAGAGAACGGACGGTATCTCGCTTTTCACCTTGATGAGGCAAAATCCATGAAAAATCGTGGAACGACATGTGTCGAAACAAAAGCGTGACAACCGGTTCTAAACTTTCAATTGGTAAAAGACAGATTCGTTTCAAATTCATTGTAGCGGTATAGTAGATGGGAAACATTCTTTCTCGAACAATGCATCACGAAAAAAAGTTTCAGTTTTAGAATTCTTTTCGCTGGAACTGACTTGTAGGTACATACAAGGGAAAGTCGAAATCAATTGTAAATAAGTGGGTGCAGCTGAGACGAAGAGACAAAAACGGTCGATGATTTATCTCTGAGCGTGTATCAGTGGCGTGACGCGGATAACAATAAAAAGATGCGACGAAAGAATCTCAGGCTTGTTTTCGTCAAATTCTACATGTGTAACATTGCGTCAAGAACGAAAGCGAAAAATGGTAAGAAAAAGATTTATATTTTTTGTGAAATGAAATCATTCAAAGTTCGTCTCCGTGCTCACAATTTGAAATGGCGGAGCACACGAGAGTCCGAGCGAGTTTGTGGTCACAGAGAGGAACATTTGAGGAGCGGATAGAGCGGAAAAGGAAAGAGGGGGAAACAAGAAAGAAAGACAAAGAGAGTGCAGGGAAAGCCACACGGAGAATTAAGAGTGATCAAGAGAGGCAGAGCGAGCACAGCAGTAACAGTGTGTGTGTATTTAGAGAGAGCAGCAGAGACAGAAACAGAGAGCGGCGCATCCGAAATTTCGGTGGGAAAAAATCCTACCTTTGGAGCTGGGACAAAAGAGTACCGCCGGAGCTCACTCTCTCTCACTCTCTTTCTTTCTCTCTCTCTTTCGGTTTCTCGTCAGAGCGACGTCATAGCCCCGTAGGCGTAGCCGCGGCCATTTAATAACGCAGCAACGTGCCACCACGACGAGGAAAACCGACGATCGGTCGGCAGCGGCGGTGGCGGCGGCGATGGCCGCAGCGGCGGCAGCTCACCACAGAGAGCACCGAGGTCGCTCCATGTCCCTCGTTCAAGCGGCGGGTGCTCGCGACCCCGCCCATTAAAATCGGGCCCCCTGTTCGAGAGAGACGCGCGCCTGGCACGACCGAACGAAGCCCGTTTGAGAGGAGGCCCACCCGCGTCAAACACCACCCGCGTGACACACGCTCTCGCGCGTCCGATTAATGCGTGCTCGTGACGAAGCACGGCGACCACGACACTTCGTCGACTGTCTGTCTCCCCCCTTCCTCTTGACGCCAACCAGTGCCGGCGAATAATAATCGCGACTCCGCGAGTTGAGTAAACAGCACATCGAGGCCAATCCAAGTAAATAAAAATGCGCTTTAATCGCGCGCGCGATAATCCCGAATTTTGTTTCTAACTGTTGCGCTTGGCTCGAGACTCTTTGCTGTCCGTTTCATTTGTCGTGACGAGATACCGCCTTCGCGCGATTAAAAGTTAAACGAGCAAACAGAACACATCGAAATATTTTACCTTAATTGGGGCACGGATATATATAAAGCCGTCGCTGCGCGCGCGACCGATACT
>QVNV01007261.1:0-21831 GCA_014825455.1 Pseudomyrmex pallidus | reverse complement strand
AAAAAAAAAAAAAAAAAAAAACAAACAAAAAACGGGACATAGTAATTCATACACAACTGGACAAAAAAAACTTGTACAAAAATTGGCTTTTATTTTACTGTCGTACGAAATGCGAAATTGGATAATAAACGACTTGAAGATATGATTAATTAATTAAAGATCGAATGAATTAAAAATCATCAGAGATATACATATGTGTGTGTGTGTGTTTGTGTCTGTGTGTATGTGTATCGGTGACTTCCTTCTTTCTCCTCTTTTTTTGGTTTTTTTTTACACATACAAAAAGTAAGGAACAATCTCTTAAATTTTATCGTTTCTTTGTTTTTTTTTGTTTTTTTTAAACCTACTCAAGAAATGCAGTTTTCATAAGGCGCAAATTGATGCATAAATATACACTTCACGTTTCTGACGATAATAATTTATACATTATGTATATTATATATATATGCGCACATATCACATCCATACACACGTACAAGCGCACGCATACCTTTTAGATTTTTTCTCTTTTGCCTTTGTAAGATACTAAGGGGATAATTTACATTTATATTTATTTTCCGATATCACGCTTTGGATCGAATCGCTACGCATATTCCGATTCTCCTCTATCAAACCGTTTCGATGAACAAGGGACGGACTAGCAGCATGATCAAGATACTCACAATGCTAGAGCCTGTTGAGAAAAAAAGAAAAAGAAACGTTGCGGACAATTTCTCTCGGGTAGGAAACGTCTTTTTGCAAAACGCGTTAATTTACAACATGTTTGATTACAGCGTGAACATTTATATTTCTCACTTGAACCAATTAAACGTGTGTTAACTCTTCGCGGACAGACAGTTGGTGTCTCTGGTGAAAAATTAGTTTTCTTCAAACGCTTATATCCTCGAAAATAGAAATTTTATCAATTTGTTGTTTTTCTCGACGCATAACTGTGTTCAAAATTTTGACTCAAAGAAACAAAAAATTGAAAAAATATTTATTTTTTGCAAAGATATTCAATCGCGCGGGTCTCACCCACGTCTGTCCAACCAGTAGGTCGTTTTTCAATCGTCTGTCTGCGAAGAGTTAATTGCGTTAATTGGTAAATTATCAATATATTGATGTGTGTGTGTGCGTGTGTGCTGTGTGCCTGTGTGAAAGATCAACATACACAAATCGCAGTTTTGTCAAATTAAATGGAATACGTGTAGCTCGTAAAACAACCTGCCTCAACAATATTACTTATATATAATTACTTCTCACACGTTATCCTGCTTGATATTCCGGGGGAATAAAAATATTCTGCGTGTTTAGCGCGTACATTATCTCGTCCGCGTGTAATAGGGCAATGAACAATTTTTTTTTTTTTTGTTTCCTTACGAACTAGCGTCTAAAAGGGAAGGATGTTTCTTCGTTTAGGACGTTTGTTGTGTTGTCGATCGAAGGTATAGATTTTCTTTTTCTCTTAAACAACTGCGTATTGCGACTTCACATTATGTAATCGGTAAGTAACTTTTTTTTTTTGTAAGCTCTCTCTCTCTCAGTTCCTTTGGAAACAACGGATCAAAGTCTGTAGGCGTCCGCCCGCGATTTTGAACGCGAACGCAGCCGTGATCATCAATACTATGTAAGCGGACAGGAGACTGACCGTGTACGCTTGATAACGATTGAGCAATGTCATGCAGGAGACGAACAAGTGCGAACCGACAACCCAGGCGATCTGTCTCCAGTTCTTCTTGTCCAGGGCGGAGAAAAATATAACGCCCCAAAATGTGTGTAGTAAAATGAAGCACAGAGTACTGGCAGCTGATATTATGAAGAAGTATTCCGTGCCCTGCCGCAGTCCCATTGTGCCAGGCCCGACGGCATCGGCCAGAACGTTGACCAAGGCGAAGGCACCGCTCATAAATCCGAAGCCCAAACCGCAAACGTAAGCGAACACATGCCTGCTGTCGGCCACGTGAGTCGTTGTAACCTTTTCCAAACCTCTCTCGGCCTTGCGCAGCACCCAATATAACAAGTATCTGCGAAATTGAATGTAAATGTGATACACATGCGTTATACATAAGTAACAGATGAAACAGTATAATTTAACACTTTTAAAGACCAAGACGCATGATTCCAGCAACCTGATATGACATTTTGCTAAAACATGTTTCTCATTTCTAGGCTGACAAGATCACAAATCCAGTTTTCCAGTTCCTCAAGGTGTTAAGAGGACACAGAGACATGTCAATGAGATGAACCACCAAAAGGGTTACCTGAAGCCTTCCTGGAACAGAACGGAGAACACCAGTCCGAACGCGAGATGACCCTGTAGCGGGACAACCGCGTACCAGAGCACCGACGACAGCAGCAGAGAGATGAGCCAGAAGAAGGCGCTGGCGATCAGTATGATTATCCTGATTGGATCGACAGCTACGGTAAACGTAAACATGGCCATCGGTGGTCCAAAGGCCAGGAAGGCACAACCGAAGAAATCCATAATAGTCATGTTTGTTTTGTGTGACCGCAACGGTCGAGTTGCGTGTACTTCCCCCGACGTGTTCCTCGCTCTTCCTTCCTCGTCTTCGTACGCTCGTCCCGTTCACGAGCCAGCAAACGCTAAATCCCCTTCATTCTAAGCAACCCCTTCGCGGCACGAAGATACCCATGTATCGGGCGCATTTATCCTCCCGACGCTGGCTCACAGTCTCGAACGCGAACGATCACGCGGTGTAGAAACATATAAAAAAATCTACGCGCGCATCCTCCTCGGGATCATCCGCGAGCGAAACGAGGTGTCCTTTTGTGTGGTCGCGGACACACGCAGTCGGTGTTGGCTGGCGATGGCGCTCCCTCTCTCTCTCTCCGTTCTCTCTGTCTCTCTCTCAATTACGGTCTCAATCGAGTATTAAATTGTAAAAAAAAAGAAAAAGAAACCAACGCTCATACCCGTCAGAACGTTTTTCGTGCAGGGAAATCGCTTGCCGAGACGTAAGAATCGAACGGGAATGCGGCGGGAGAGCTGGAAACGCGCCCGTTCTCATCCAACGTGGAACAAACGGAGAAACTGTCAAAGAGACAGTCGTGTCTCGCGCCAGTTGTGTGCACGCGCTAACCAGCGAACGACCACCACCAGAGGTGATTCATTTAAAACTCAAGATGAGGAAGTGCGGCATCTCGTCGAAATTGAAGCGAAGCAATTGAAGTTCCGACTCGAGCGCCACCTGGAGCGCTATCTCGCGGCACGAACGCCCGGCCAATGAGCGCGCGTTGCGTCGGGTTTCGACCAATCGGATCCGTTCGAGTTCGTCGACGATAAACCGCGCTCTGTTGGCTCTCGTCGTCAAACCCGTCGTTGGAAGTAGTTGAAAAAAGTTGTCTCACAATTATTTTGAACATTTTGCGACCGAACGACCGAATACACGGACGTTTCCGCGTTTATATCTTCTTCTGTTGTTTCAGCGCCCTGATTCCCACCCTCCCACCCGTCCTAAAAACAGGAACACCCAAGGGGGTTTGTTAAATGGGTTGTTGCTCCTATCTATATACATCGCTGTCGTCCGTGCGAACGGGCATCCCGCCGTCGCCGTAGCCGTGGCCGTAGCGAGCGAGCTCCAGTGGAGTGCGAGAGAAGTGCCTGGTAGTGTCACAGAAGAAGAAGCTCTCGTCGGCGTCACGTGATCCTCCTGTAACCCGTGGAAGTATGGCCGACAAAGATGAGACCGAGAAGACCATCGCCGAGGACTTGGTTGTCACCAAGTATAAAATGGCCGGCGAGATCGTGAACCGTAAGGATATGCCTTCGCGCACCCGTGCGAAATTACGCGCGAATGAGTCTGGCGCGTCACGCGCGCCCTTTCGTCGCAGCCATATGGCGTGTGCGGCGCGCCAATGCCGGGCCGCGACCATGTGCTAGCCCCAGATCCCACGACGTGCGTGCTGCTCCTCCGACACGTTGGCTCGCGCGACACACACGTTTGTTACAAGAATATCAACTCGGCTACCCCGAGCCCGTTTCTCTTTCCGCGCGCGCAAAATATATCTCGTCTCTCTTGTTTCCAACTCGTTGATTTTTCACGAGGCGTTTCACGTTGCACGTTTTCCGCCTCGTCTCGGTTATCTCGCTGCGAAACGTGAGCCGAGTGCGGAGCGCCCGCCTCGCTACGCGGCGAATTTCACGCAAGGAATCGCCTGTTTCTGTTTTTGTATCACAAGTTCGCACCATGAAATCGGAGCAGTTGCACGCGATATATATGGATGAGTTTAATTTGCAAATGGTAGTAAAAAAAAAAAAAAAAAAAGAGCTTTATTGGCCAGTAAAATGATGGCGTATAGTCGATTTTAATGTAACCGCATTTTGTATGTAATTTTTTATTTGCTAGTATTAATGTCTCTGTATGTCCTTGCAGGAGTATTAAAACAAGTTTTAGACAAATGTGTCACCGGAGCGTCTGTTAGAGAAATATGCGAGTTCGGCGACAAATTACTCACAGAAGAAACTAGTAAAGTTTTTAAAAAGGAGAAAGAACTCAAGAAAGGAATCGCGTTCCCGACATGCATATCAGTCAACAATTGTATTTGCCACTTCTCGCCAATAGCCAGCGAGCCGGATCTCATCCTAAAGGATGAGGATATGGTTAAAGTGTAAGTTTCTTGATACGTGATGTTCATCTCCTCTTTTGATGGCTCTACAGCTAGGGTATCCAGCCACGACTTCGTTAATTTACACGTGCGATCCGATTGAGACGAGATTTTATTGTCGTTGCAGTGATCTGGGAGCGCATATTGATGGTTTCATAGCTGTAGTGGCACATACCATTATAATAGGTTCGTCGCCAGAGAAAAAAGTAACTGGCAAGAAAGCTGATGTAGTTTTAGCTGCCTATTACGCTTCTCAAGCTGCATTAAGGCTTTTGAAGCCTGGTACAGAGGTAGGTGTGAGAATACCGTGATATCGTTTTGCTTGTGAAATTGAAATTTACGGAGACGGAGACTTGACAACGCCAATGTTACGTTTCAGACTTACACGATAACAGGCACCGTGGAGAAAATATGCGACGCCTACAAGTGTAAACCAATCGAGGGTATGTTAAGTCACCAGTTAAAACAATTTAAAATCGACGGCGAGAAAACGATCATACAAAATCCCAACGACGCGCAGAAGAAGGAGCACGAGAAGTACACTCTTGAAACTCACGAGGTACATTTTGTTCGTTTTGTCGAGAAAAAAATTAATAAGACAAACATTCCGTGAAGCTGTTTTCTTTGTTTATGAAATTTTCTTTCTTTATGTTTCACACGTTTGTTCAAATTTCCAGGTGTACGCGATGGACGTGCTAGTTAGTACGGGCGAAGGGGTTGGAAGGGAACAGGACACACGTGTAACGATATACAAGAAGACAGAGGAGACATATCAACTGAAGTTGAAAGCGTCTCGAATGTTTTACTCAGAGGTCTCCCACAAGCACGGTCTCATGCCGTTTAATTTACGCACTTTTGAGGACGAGAAGAAAGCGAAAATGGCCGTTGTCGAATGTGTTAATCATAGATTGATTGAACCATTCCAGGTGAGTGACACCTGCGCACGTTTCTTCTTTAATGTCGTGCATTATTGAAGAGACCGTCGTAAAACGGTTGTTCTCTTGCCGCAGGTGCTGTACGAGAAACCGAACGAATACGCTGCACAATTTAAATTTACGGTTCTTCTGATGCCCAACGGGCCTCACAAAATCACTGGAATTCCTTTTGACTTGGACATTTATCAATCCGACTGTGTGGTTGACGATCCCGAATTGAAGGTGTGTAGAGGGTCTTAAAAAGTAACAAGTTGCGCGCACACGTACGTAGCGTCTAAAAATAATCGAAAAATCTTTGCAGACCCTTCTGTGTTCTTCGGCAAATCCGAAGTCCGCGAAAAAGAAGAAAAAGAAGGCCGAGAAAGCCGTAGGAGACGTCGCTATGGAAGTCGATGCCAAGGCCTAACACTCATCATTTTTAACACACACCATGACTTACTGACGTGCACTACTCCGATAGTTTTTATTTGGCGATTCAAGAGCCAAGGCTGGACACTTTTCTACACAAATCAATCGATCACTCGACATAGCCAATCCTCCCGTTTCTCGGACGTTGCATTGTTAAAAAAAAAAAAAAATTGCGTGTTTGCAGTGACGCTTCGAATTGCCGTGTCCTCGCCATCCTCGTAAATATACCAGCGGATTTATCGTGATTCCGGATGTGAAAATCCTTTGTACGTGTTTCATTCGTGTTGGTTTTTTTAGAAACTGTCGAGTTCTGCCATTTTTCTGCTAAACTCCCCATCACGCGCATTTAGAGTTCACTCAACTTTATCAACACTTGCGTTTTCTTTTTTTTTTTTTTGTACCAAAATCTCTTTTTATAACGGATATACCACGATATTACACATTGCACGCAGATTGATGATGACTGTTATTACGATATATAGTTTCAACATCTAACGTTTTCTATACGCAATAAGTTTGTGCGATCGTGAATTCTGATCGGCTAAAGTTAAAAACAAGTAAATCGACTTGATGTGTTTATTAACGAGAACGAAAATTGTCACTTTCTCGCATACGTTAAACTGTGTTTGTAGTTATATACAAACAAACAAACACACAAAAAAAAGATACATCGATGGGAGCGCATTCGTTACTGTGACAATTTTTTGTAAAACTTTTTAATCAGTTGGAAAAATACACAAGAGCCACATTGGACGGCAAGTTGGCTGAACTACAATCATTAATTTGTTTATAATCATCATAGGAAAATAATCCATTGCTTTTTTATTTTTTATCAAGCTCAGCCCAATTTGTAATATTTAACATTTGCGTTGCGGACGCGTAACGCAATGCGTTACTTTGCGATTCTTCGCGCAGATGAAATATATCTCTAAAAAAATCGAATTTGCGCAACAACGCGTTAATAACAACATCGAGATTTGATATAAGTTACAGAATAAGAGAGCGCGCAACAATATGTACAATCCTTGAAATCCTTGCGATAAAAAAAAAGAAAAAAAAAAGAACGACATACGATTTACTTCGAAATTCCGTGACGATCTTCTGCACACTAGCCAATTTTGTATTCCCTTGTGTATGTGTGTGTGTGTGTGTATGCGTGCGTGCGTGCGTTTGTGAGCGAGAAAATTACATTATACTAACGTTTAAAAATTGTACAATTGAATGAAATGTCCAGAACGCATAAACAATGAAGTGTCAATGATTCTTCACGTGTTTCGTTGCGAAAATCACCCCTCGATTACCGATAAAAAACAAAACTAAAAAATCGCGAAGACAAGTCCATATTTTTACTTTGCGCAGATGATTAAATTCGATGCGAAGGACACGCATTGTTAGTAATAGGTATAAAAAAAAAAAAAAAAACAAATAGACCTTCATGAGAAAAAAAAGAGAAACACACATTCTTGGGGAGTAAATATAGACTTGCTGACTTGCTACAAGCCGTAAATTATAAAACAAAAACAAAAAAATAATAATACTGTGTAATAATAGTTTTATATAAGAGGGATAGATGTGTGTATCTGTTATAGATATTTTTTCTACTCAAGTTGTGCATACGTCGAATGTTACAGAGTGTGCTTGTATAACAAAAAAAAAAAAAAAAGATCATTGTGCACTGTCCGTCATTTGCATTATCGATTATCTCCCTGCGAAATCCAAATTTTATCGATTCCTCAAGCGAGTCAACTTCTCAAATCAATCGCGAAATGAGTCAACGAGTTCGATTTTAAGCGATCGGAAAACGAAACGTTTAAACAAACCAGTAGATATACAAGCTGCGAAAGTGCGAAATCTTGCAAACGAGGGCCGTGCACAACATTCACACGCAATATAAAAAAAAAAATATATTTAAAAATTATTAAAAAAAAAAAAAAAAAAAAAAATGGTATAACATAAAACCGTAAGAGAGCTATGGAAATTTTGACTCGCGCGTATACTTCACATATAAATCGTATATTATATATATTATACTCCATTTCTTTCTTCATACATAGATGCATAATCTGCAAAGAGAATACCATATGTATATTTGTAGAAATATACGGAAGGGAACGCGACGAACGAGTACTTTTCACACACACATATTTACCGGATCTGATGATGAAGAAACACACCACACACTTATACGAAAACCACGGATTTTATATAGATTATCACACTTGTTGATAATTTTGCTATATGATCTCTGAATCGAGAGTGAGGATGTAAGTGCAGAAATACAGAATAGTATTTACAGTTGTGTCTTTATTGTTCGAGTAGGTTTAAGCTTTTAATTACAAAGTGGTAGAGACTTTTTTTTGCGCTTCCGTAATTTTATTTTATATTTTATGGTGATTGCTTGTGAGAATCAGTTAATACAGAAAAGCGATTGATTTTTATGCAAATGATACTTGGCGGAACCGTCAGTTATCTCGGTGCACATTTCAATTGGCAATATTATACATATATATATATATATATATATATATATATATATATGCTAATGTATATATATATACAAAATAAAGTGAAAACAATAATTTTTGACACGCACTGTTACACGGCACCCCGTTTCAAATTCACGTTTTAATTAAACAACTGGGAGAGAAAAGTGTGCGAAAAATGTTAAAAGAAAATTAACTCTTATGTAAAATTACTCTAAGCTCGTATCAACTATCTGGGGAAATCTGAGTTTCAAGATGATGGTATTGGGAGTCGTGACGTCGGCGACGTTTATCTCGCTGCCGTTCGTCAGGCCAAGTTCGATCAGAGTCTTGGACAGATTTTCGCGTGTTCTCTCCTCGATACTCCGTACCATTTGCATATACAAGGTTCTATTTTTACCCCCTATGGTCGCCGTGACACCGGGACTCTTCATTTGCAGATCCGGACGTTCGCACAACAGATCCATCAGATCTTGCAGTTTGCACTTCGGATCCTTGATCTCGATCTCCCGCGGTACTTGACTGCACGCCAGACAGTCGTCTTTTTTCTCCGCCTCGTAGGTGTACGTGTAAACTCCGTCCAGATTGTTCAACACCTGTGAACAAGATTTTACATCCGCTATCTTGAACTGGAAGTTATTTCCCATGTAATTGTGACTCGACTTTCGCGGTGTAAAAAAAGAAATACAAGTATGTGCAAATGCAACGATTGATGAACAAACTGGTACTTGTAATTAATTTATTGCTAGTTTCGTTTTGTTTTTAGAGAGTCAACGCTTTACCATGTAATTGTTTAAGGACGCGCTGCAACTGGTCGCGAGCTTAAACGCTTCCGTCGCGCAGATCGCGGCGATCACGGCATTAGTTGACGCCACAGCCGGTATGATATTCTTCACGACACCTTGCACAAGTCTGTACGTAACGCCCTGTATGCCGAACTGCGCCGCTCTCTCGCTCGACTTCTCGTAAATCCAGTTAATGTGCTGCGGATCGTCCCCGTCGATTGCACAGTCGAACGGGTTCTCCCTCGGCCACTGCACCACCTTCACGTACTCTACACAGTGCTCCGGCAAACGTGGAGTGTTGGCTATCGTACATAAAGGATACGTGACCTACGCGATGTACAAACAACCCTCTAACATACAATGCGAACAAATTTGTTGACAATATCGAGTTCCAAGAGGATTTTAAACACAGAGAGAGATTGATATTTACCTGCGGAGGATAGAGATCCAACGTACATTCAATACACGGACTTATCCCGGGCAGTATGACTCTGGCATTTCCCTTGAAACCTTCGGTACCGCCGTCAATCAGCGGTATGACGCTGCATTTATCCAATTCGCCGTCCTCGTAAACGAGCAAAGACAGGAGCATGCCGTTGAGCCATCTCCTAGCCACGATCGAATCCAGTCCGCATATCACTATGTGGAACTGTTGGTAAAACGCCTCGTCTTTGGCCTGTATCTCGCAATTGTGTGCGATCACATTGCAGCCGGGAATTCTGGAGTTGATAAACTTCGCAGCTACCTCAGCCTTGTAGGAACCGATGTCTTTGTGACGAAACAGGAACTGCCTGCAAGATCGAAAAGTGGAAGAGAACTCGGACAGATGTTCCTTTTTTCGTAAGTAATTGCAATCCTCTTAGTCTTACAAAACTCGTTGCGAATAATCTTTTTTTCACATACCGGTTCAGGTTGGACAATTCGATCGTGTCCATGTCGATCACTTCGATCTGTCTGAATCCCATCAGGGCGAGATTCTTGAGCAGCTCGCATCCGAGACCACCGGCGCCGACGACGAGCATTTTGCAGTCCTCCTGAAGAAACTGAAGACTCTCGGATGACGGTTCGAAGTCCGGCCGGCAAAACGGGCCCGATCTCTCCAACACTTTCCGCAAATTGCTCCACCGTCTGTGCGTTTGATCGGAACCCATCGTCGCGATCCGATTAAGTATTTCAGCAAGGACAAATCAAGTTTCTCGACGAGTCTCGACGAATCCTGATCAGATCCACCGGGGCAGAAGGTGCGCGCTCTTCACTTCCTGTGTCTCCTTCAGATCAGATGCTTTTCATTTTCTCTGAAATATCAAATTGCGATTTTCTTGTTCTTTATAATATAGTGTACGTGTTAAATACAGGTTTTTAAATACCTTGCAAATTAGCAACAATAGCAGAGCAACGGCAAACCATCTGTTCGTGTCACCCGAGTGCCATCTGCAGCCTTGCAAACCAATCAACTCCGAAGGCGAAGTTCGCCAATCGCACCGGTGATTTTGACCGATCGACCAGTCCTGTAGCTCTTCAATTATGACGTTGTGCGTTGACGACACGCGGCGCAATCCAGTCTGCAAATTGATTGTCTTTTAGTTTCTTTCGCAAATTTTACACGAAAAATTCCGTTTTCTTTCATATTTATTTGTCGAAAACAAACAAAATCCTGCAATTATAGATATTTCTAAACGCGCTACATGTATTACTTTTTTCTTTTTTTTTCAATTTCTTATGTCACTCTCTGCAGCTGCTATACAAGCAATTGTTGTAAATACTTCCGGGCCAAAGTTTTTATAGTTCATTCGAGTGTTCTTGCTCGCTCGAATTGTTCCAGAAAAGGACGCGCAAAAATTGTCCCTTTCCAAAGCGAATTCAGCTACCCGCTCCTCGTCGTCGTCCGAAAATAATGACGTCATCAATGATGAGAGCGCGAGCGAATTGGAAATACACCGGACGACGAAAGGTGGGACAGGACGCCTTGTAAAAGCGACATCTGGGTACGGTCTCAACTAGCGGGTGGAGGTGCTCAGGCAGTATAGAACCATACACATTGCTGTTTAAAATGGCGTCGAGCTCGGAGCTGCTGGAATATTCGTCCCCGGCGAAGCGTCGAAAGGTCGAGGGCGGTGATCAAGGGAACGCCATCGCGGCATTAGAGGACTCGCGGCCCGACGAGACGGCTCACGACAGCCCGCACGACGATCTCGAAGGTATTGGAATCGTCTTATTTGCGCGCTAATAAGACACGCGTCGCGAAATTCGCGGGTGCTCGCACGCAAGATGGCGGTCATCGAGCGCTTTTTGGCCCGCCGTCGCTTTCGCGGCCTCCGCGTCCTCGTCGATGAGAGGCCGCCATGACAGTCGCGCCTGATAATTGCGTCGCAAATTTCTCGCCCGTCTCTCGAGCGATGATTCGCAACGGCGATCTACGAACGAGCGGAAAATTGGTCCGCGGAAAAATTTGTCCTTCTTTTCTCGTTTCTTTTTGTCGTAATGCGAATATTCTGATTTTCCGGAAAGTTCGTCGATCGATCGATCGAGAATTTGTAGACGCGCGGGATACGACGGCGTATATCGACGCCCGCTCGTATTCCTCGTCGGTGTTCCTAGATGGCGGTCTGGAAAGTAGCTTATCCGCGTCGTCCTCTTCTGTGTAACTTGGGTCATTAACTCGCTCTCGCTTCCTCTTCTTGTCCGTTGCCTGTATTTCACTCACACTCGCGCATCGAGCGCAGCTCAACATGCGTGCATTTCTCTCTGAACGGGATATGGAACGGGTCTTGCATTGCTGCGCGATCTCCCGCCATTTCGTTGAGTCAAGATATTTGGCGGAATGTTCGAATATTATTGATTTGTAAAAATAGTAATTTATATGTTAAATATTTATAAATTATATAGATTAAAGATTTTTATTTAATACTGTTTATTTAAATATTTTAAAATTATGTATTTGTTGTAAAATAAAGGTTTTTAATTTTCTTGTGGACATTACATGTGTTTTGGATAAAAGATAAATTTGTAAAATTAACTACAAAAAAGGAGCAAATTTACACTAGCTTAAGATATTTTCTGTACTTCAGTTACTAATAAGACTTAATTTTGTTTTTTTTTGTCTTGTAGAAACACTTGGAACCGACAGCGGATTCAATGATCTGAGTGACGAGTCCAAGTCAGCCTCCATTTCTCCGGCAGCTACAAATCTGATATCACCATCATCCAGAGTTGATTCTACAAGTAACGATACCGAGTGTCCGTAAGTTTCAATTTGCAAGTAATGTTGTTTTTTACACGACAAGTTTGTGACGGGTCTAGTTATTAATTTCGCACCCCTTAGTTTCAGAGGTGACACTGCAGACGAAAAGGACGAGGTATCCTCCACAGTGTCCAATCTGTCAGACTTGTCAGGCTTATCCGAACTATCCGGGGAAGCAGAAGTCAGTCCTCCTTGGAGAAACGCTTCTTCCTGGATTCAGAAACAGATGTTGACGGGCGTGGATCCCCGGGGCCTCCTGCATCATCTGCTCACGGATTCCACACAAATTCCTGAACAGGTTGATGACTTCACACTATGGAAAGTGAGCAAAATACAGTTCACTTTTTTTTTTTTTGTATTAAAAACCTTTTGTGGTACAAAACACATAGACTAATGCTTTGCATTATTTTTCAGATCATAATCAACATGATGTCAGAACCACCGAGACGGCACAAGCTCAGACACATAAACACCTTGTCCGACGTCGTGCGATTAATTCGCTGCAGCAAGAAAATCATAGTACTGACCGGCGCGGGTGTGAGTGTCAGTTGTGGTATTCCCGACTTCAGAAGTAGGGATGGTATTTACTCACGACTGGCCCAAGACTTTCCAGACTTGCCGGACCCACAGGTACTTTAAGATTGTCGGATTTTATACACACGCGTGAAGTTTTGCACATCATTTCACAACTTTAAAAACAAATCGCACGTATCTAATTCGGGATTCAATTTATTTCCAGGCTATGTTCGATATCAATTACTTTAGTCAGGATCCCAGGCCGTTTTACAAATTCGCGCGTGAAATATATCCCGGGCAGTTTAAACCCAGTCCCTGCCACAGATTCATCAAAATGTTAGACAAGCAGAAAAAGCTCCTGAGAAATTATTCCCAAAATATCGATACGCTTGAGCAAGTTGCCGGTATCGAAAATGTAATCGAATGCCACGGTAAGTATAAGTATACACGCAATGTTACAAAAAGCGTCGAGTATTTGTTACAATTTGGAAAATGTGAACAAAAAAACAATTGGGAAGTTCTCAGACGATTGTTTGCTGAGAAACTTCTGTGTGGACGTGATTTCACATTGTGAATATTTTTTTCCCATCGTCAAAGGTTCCTTCGCCACCGCGTCGTGCACAAGATGTAAATACCAAGTCAGGGCGAACGACATCAGGGAGGACATATTTGCACAGAGGATACCGACGTGCCCGAAGTGTCGCGTCAACGCGCTCCCCTCGCTCTCCGACTGCAGCGAAAACTACAGAGGTAAATAAAAGACCTCGCCTCGTCTAAATACTCGCTGATAGTGCATTTATTTCCAGTCTTGCGTAATGTGGCGTGTCCATTTCAATACGAATATGGAAAAAAAAAAAAAAAACGTTAGCTATCTTTAGTGATAGTTTTCCGTTGTTAGAGCCTTTGCTATAGTGTGTCGCGAGTGTGTCGATGGCCAATGAGAGAAAACGTTATCTGCTCTTCCTTCGTGTGGAATACCTTCGTCTCGAAACTAAACGAAGTTACTGATCCAACGATATATAAATCGGTACATCAATCGTTAACTGCGCAAATAAAACTTTGCTTGTTAATGAGCGTGCATGAAGGTAAACTTTAAGCACTTACCTGCGTGTAAGTGCTAACACCGTTTCGCGGTTCAATTCCACCTAAAATACAAATTTTTGTCGCTCTTTGTTTGCAGTTTTCCTTCGGTAACAGTTCTGTGTTACGATTGAAGACAGAACGTCAAGAGTTAGAAGAAAAATTTTTTAAAGCCTTTCTTCTGATTGGTCAAATTTCAATCCAATCTCAATCCCAATCCGTAGTGTGACATAGGCTTTACTTATCTTAACTGATGTATATTAATTCAACTGGATTAAACGCTTCAAATGTTGATTTTTGAAATATTTTACCGGGGGCAATTTTCAGATCTGGTGTCTCAAGGTATAATGAAACCGGATATCGTGTTCTTCGGCGAAGGACTTCCGGACGCTTTTCACGACGCGATGGCCAAAGATAAGGACGATTGCGACCTACTGATCGTTATCGGATCGTCCCTAAAGGTTCGACCGGTAGCCTTAATTCCCTCATCCATTCCGTCGAACGTACCGCAAATTCTTATTAATCGAGAACCATTGCCGCATCTCAAGTTTGACGTTGAACTGTTGGGCGATGGTGACATAATTATAAATCAGATATGCCATTTGTAAGTAAGATTCTTTATAATAACAAGTTTAATTTGTTTGTGCATAAGATTATTGAGAGTTTTCTTGAATTGTTTTTCACTACAGAATTTCTTAGATGTAAAATTTTTCGATAATACGTAAAAGAAGTTTACGATAAATTTCGATTCTTGACGTTCCGCAGGATGGGTGACACTTACAAAGAGGTTTGCTGGCACGACAAAGTACTGAAAGAAGCGCCGCAACTATTACCATATCAGTGTCTGTCGGACGACACGTGGGAGCAGAGTCAGGACACAACAACCAACACCGAAATATCGCGCGACAGCGTGGAAGTGGATCTGAAACCGCACGCTGTATCGTCGACCGAGAGTCAAGACAGTCTATTGATCACCGCGAATGCACTTCCGCAGCACACCGAGGACATGAATGTCTGCGTGTCGCCATTCTACACAGAACACGTGGAAAATGTAGAGGAGAGCTTCAATCTCTTGGGAGAGAGTCCGAAGAGGCGATCGGGTGACACCAGTATAGAAAACAGTCCCAAGAGGATGAACTTCGGTAACGACGCGGAAGTCACCGGTTCAACGACACACGTGAAAACGAGCTCGATGATGTTGCCGGAGAGCAATCTCCACGCTGTCGAAATGACGTCGAAGAGCAATTTGGAGGAGTGTCAAGTGGTGCCGTCGGTGATAACGTCTCTCACCTCCGAAGCCGTCGTGAGCGAGAGCGTGTTCGAGTCGCACGACGACAACTGCGACAAATCGAGCAAGTTCGACGATATAGCGCTAGCGGATGCCGCCGTCGACACGGACAAAACAACGCAGAAACCGAGGCAAGCGTCGGTTGATTCCGTGTTGGATTCCGGCATAGGTGACAGTTGCAACAGCATCGATAGCACAGAGGAGAAATTCGCCGAGCTGAAGAACAGACGACTGGAGAGGCATTGTTGGCAACCAAAGATTCGGGAAAGCCTCGCCGCTAGACTACCAGGTGTGTATCTTTTATGTTTCTTTACGCATACGTGTGCGTATCTCGGCATTTTGATCAATGATCTCGACATCAATGATCTTTCACAGAAAACTCGTATTACCAACTGGCCCCGGGCAGATACATTTTTCCCGGCGCGGAGGTCTATGCCGAGCCTGAAGATTTCGATCGATATTCCCTGTCGGCGAACTCCGAGAGTACAGACAGCGACAGCGACTCCTCCTCGGGAGAAGAGGAAGAGGATGAAGAGGAAGGGACGGGTAAGTTTTCAGCTTTAGCGATTCAACTTATCTGCTGATGTTTTGTGTGATCTTATATATTTTTTTCATTATTTAATTTTATTAACGTAAACGTTTTTGTGTCTGTAATATCGTTCAGGTCCGGACGATGATCTCTCAGAGAACGCGGACGCCGATGCGGACACGGACGGGCAAAACGCCGACGCCAAATGGGGCGCGCAGCATTGAAAAGCTGCTGTGCTCGCAGACACGGTTAGTCTCGAGAGTTTGTCGCTACTTGATTGAATTTCATGCGAGTTTGTGAGGATCTCTTGCGCGGAACGATGACCGGCTCGATTGTCATGGGCCGAATGTCATTGAACGCTGCGTGTAAAACGGAGTACAATGAAAAAAACTGTTGGGGATTTAACAAAATCATCGTAGAACAAAAATAACGCGTTAAGTATTGGCGTATCATACGATATGTAGATGTGACGTTTTTTTAGGCGCGTTGAAAACCGCACAACTGTGAGAGATAGATAGTTCAAACTGCTTTCTGTTGTTACTCGCAGTTGTCGGAGATTACACAGCTGTAGTTCTTTTAAAAAATTCTTTTAAAAAAACAAAAAAAAAAACATTTTAAGACATTCTCTTATCCAAAAAATAACATACGCAAATTTATAGTAGCGTTAACTCTTTTTATGTCTGTTTGAGCACAACCGCGGGAGTTGTTAGCATTTTTTTTCATCTGAAGAACTTAGACAATTTGATGAGATACGGAAGAGCGATTGAGTGATGCGACGAAGTTAGATTGAATTGTGTGCGTGTGTGTGTGCGTGTGTCTACAAAATGCTTGGGAATAGGATTTTTTTCCATGGACTGCATGTCGGACGAACTTTAAAGAGACTTTAGTACGTAAATAAGTTACGTCGTTTTCAAGTTACACGAAGAATTCAAATTCGTAGGATTTACGCGCTGCGCACAGCGGTTAGCTGTGTGTGTGTATTATACATAATATTTAGCCCAAAGTTGAAGTATTTTTCTCGAGACATTTTCCCTTCTCCCTCCAAGAAGCGTAACTGGGAGTTAACCGAGACACAAAGTTGTGCTTTTTTTTTTCACCGAATTCTATTCCGTAGATTTGCGGTGCTCACAATCAATGTATATAAGAGATATCTTACATTAATCTTCGCACTTACAGAATTACACATAAAACTGCTCTGCTCTCGCATTCAGTTTGAACGGTACAAACCGTTGTTGATTATCCGCGATTCTTCTTCTATACATGTAAAGACATTTACACACGGGAAATGCTGTCGAGTGATTTGCTTTCAGCTTAACGCACTTGTCTAATACAAATTACTACTGTTTCACGAACAATCTATTTAATCTACTTCTCGTAATGTAAATATGTTTTTCAATCGAGTTTCCTTGTCTCCGCGAAAAGAGAGCGACACGCAATATTGAAGCGGGAGAAGGAGGAGGAGGGGGGGGGGGTATACTTTTGCCCTACTTTTAGATGTGTAAATATGAGATTATATATTATAATCACGTAAATGTGTTGCTGTGTCACACAGTTGATAACAAAAAAAACAAAAAAAGAAAAAAAAACTTGTGGATTGTTGCGTTTGATGTGAAGTAAGACAACGGTGTTCCAAGCTGATAAAAAAAAAAGGTCTGCTCGCGTTTTAGCATATCTTCTCTCTACACAACTTATACATATATATCCTCTACATTTAAGATGAAACAAGTAAATTTGTGCTCACACTCTGAAGGAAAAACGAAAGAAGAGAAAATAAAGAGAGGGATTCAGAGGTTCTAGAGAACGTAGAGAGGGTAGAAGAAGGTGCAGCAAAAAAATCTAACGGATCTAATTGATGCATTCTATGAAGATAGAAAAAAACAAAAACCGTGGTATTTTAATATATCAGAAGGAATGAAGCAAAAAATAATTGAAACGAAAGTGCGCGCATGTGTGTGTGTGTGTGTGTATGTGTGCATGTGTGCGTAATTAAAATAAACGCGCGTGAGAGAACAGTTGCGAGGAAATGTCTTCGGTGAAGCTGTGGAATTTGCAGATTGAATCGAAGAAGAGGCGAAGTTTTCTTTTTTGCGAAGTTCTCTTAATTTGAATATTATCAATCGGAGAGAGAGAGAGAGAGAGAGAGAGAGAGTAAATAAATAGCGATGGAAAGACGTTTCTTTTTTTTACGATAAAAAACGACATAAGAGACTAATTTAAAAGCAAGATTATTAATTGTATTTTACTCCTTTATTGTATGATTGCGTCGCTGTTTCCGTTGTTTGGTAGAATTGTATTGCATTCGAATTTTTATCTTTTATTTTTTTTTTTTAATAATCGAAGATCAGCCGATAACCGGCAGTTGCATTCACGGTTTCTGTGCCGTACGCGTTTTTAAGTTATTGCGTTAATTAATTAAGTTTTTGCGAGAGACGATTATCACACGTAGTTTGACGAAAAAACAAACTTTTTTTTTTTTTTTTTTTTTTTTTTTTTTTAGATTCAACGTTAGGTTCGACTTTGTTTCATTGGAGCACGGGCGAATGTACAAAGCAATGTTGGATAAGCTTCGCATTGCGTGTTATTTTTATATGAGCCAGAGAAAAAGAATAGAATAGATCGAATTTACAAGATTTAAAAAAAAAAACAAAATGACGCAATAATCTTTGACAAACCGGGGATCGCCGCACAGACTGTAGGTTGCGACTATGTAATAAATAAAATTGGGGCGCGAAATGACGCGAGAAATTCGCGAGGATAAGTTTGCTAATAGATTTTATATTATGCACGTTGAAAAAAAAAACACAAAGAGACAAAAGAGAGAAACGGTTTTGTCAAAGTCATTATTGCAAAACACGTATATGTGTAAGAAAAAATGGTTGTGTGCAAGTTTATATTATATAATATACATATATATATATATATGTATAATTAAAAAATGGACGTAAACTTACTTTGATTCAATGCTGTTCGGGCATTGTGTGAGTAACGTTTGAAATTGCAAATAGGAAGTTAAGTAAAAATGTATATACGTGCGTCGTGTGTGCGTGTGCGTGTGTGTGTGTGGGGGAGTGGGTGCACGAGCGAAAGGGAACGAGTGAGAGAGATAAACAAATGACAGAATTAAATACACATAAGCGTATGTAGTAGTAATACACTTGTAATCACGTGGCGCATTAGATTTTAAATGTTTTCGTCGTTTTCTCTATCATGATGTGAGAGATGCGGATATTTTATACGAAATAATTTGTGTTTCTTTTGCTGTGCGTTGGATGCATTTCCGGCGATGATTCGTAGAAAGACTTAGCTTTTTTTTTTTTTTTTTTTAAATTTTAATTAGACCACGCGAGAATTAACTTTCGCTTTGTACAAACGGCTTTATTTATCACCGCTCTCGCTGCTAAACGATACTAGTAGGCGGAAGAAAGATCATTACTTGTCTCTCCTGAATTCTTTTTCTTTTTTATTTATTTAAAATATATATGTACGTTGTATTTTTTTTTTTGCGAGTGTGTTGTATATACATACGCGCGTGAACCTGTGAGCCGGCGGTTTCCAAATCTGTCACTCGTGTAATTCTTTTGTCCATCTTTTGGAAACCAAAAGCGCGAAACTCTCTGTGATCGACTAGATTACACACATGATATTGCGTTTATATATATATATGTCCGTGTTGTCGGGTGTATAGGAGTTTCTTTAATTAATTATTGTAACGCGTATCCGCATATATATATATATACACACATATATATAACTGCATATAGATTCGTACAATAAATTTAGTTTTTGGAGATTTGTATTTTTTACTTAATTATTTTTTTACTTACGCGCTCGCTACTTAAAAAAAAAGAAAAAGAAAAAAGAAGCAAGTCCGATCGATCGCGGGACTTGTGCGCGCATCGGTTGTTCACTGTGTCCATCATGTCTAAAACTCTCTATATATTTATTTTGTACATGTAATTTTGTAACGTACATGCGTATGTGCGAGTTCTCTCAATCTTCCCGCGCGATTACGTTCTTCGAAGGAACTGGTGGTTGTTTCGAGTAAAAAAAAAAATTGTTTCCTCGCCTCCGAGATTTTGTTACGGGATTGATAATCGATATGGAAGATTAAATTGCAGTACGCAACTCTGTGCACATGTGTATGTACGCGTGTTATTATTATAAAATAATATTTGTAGTCGATCTTCAGAGAGAGAGAAAGGAAGAGGAACAGAGAGAGAGAGAGAGAGAGAACGAGAATGAGAGTGAATGTGAGAGGAGAGAGAGAGAGTTGTCAACTCTTGAAGGTTTGACAATCAATACCAACTTTCTTGTGCAGTACTGAGAAAACAAAAATATGTGTAAAATAAAATACACTGTCACATGTAAATATTTATTATTTTTACTGTATTTCGCGAATTTTGTCGCATCAACGGAAATATCGGCGAACGAGGCGGTTACTACCACACGACGACGTTGTACGAGGCTGTTCCTTTGCATTTCTTTTTCCGACATCAGCTGTGTGTCGCAATTAAAAAAATTTTGATTTTCAAGCTGATGCGACGAAATGCACGAACCTCTGAATTTTTTATAATTTGTTATTTAATGTAATGATGTTATAAAAAAATGTTCTTTATCAACAGACGTTGTAAGTTTTGTTTCTTTTGTATTACTAACGTATAAGCTTATCTCTTAAATTAAACATTTTTCTATGATAAGAAACGTTGTTACTTACCTTCCTCTTCTTTTGACCAGATCATGTCGGGAGATTTTTAAGAACCGCGGGGAGATCTTCGGTGAAATAATTATCGCGTATTCACAATTAATTCAAATAATAAAATCGCGAGAAATAAATTACTCGATAAATGACAAACAAGTTTGTAGTTGTTTGAGTTACATCTTGCGAACAATTTCTGCGCATTCAACGCCAGAAGCTTAATTGCTAATAAAATAAGTGCTTAATTGCATCTTTTCTTAGCGCGTTTAAACGAGAATCAAAACATTCGTTCGAATTTATGAAAACATAAAAGACGTGGGGAGACGGTGGGCGATAAATAAACGTGAAGAAGAAATAATGAACTTGTCATTATATTCATTTATTTACTTTATTGTTATATATATATTTATATATATATCATATAATAGAGTTTTATATCATATATCGCAGTTTATCATAAATCAAATTTGAAAATAGGCTTTAAATTATAACAATATATTCTTAGATAATAATTGAAGCGCTCCCTGGAATATAGGTCAAAAAGCCCTCGTGCGATTTCCATGAGCTCTATCATCATCATCATCATCAGTAATTATCTTCATCATCTTTCATCTTCCATCATCTTCATTATCATTATCATTATCATCATCATCATCATCATCATCATTAAGAAACTTACGCGCGTGTGTGTGTTACGGGGGGGGGACCGTTTCAATTACAGTATTTACGGGTGCTATGCATTGAACACTTGCCGAAATCCCCGCCAAGAAAAAGATTTTCAAATGTTCAATTCTCGAAATGAACATTTCGTATATCGAGTTTTGTGTATTTATATTCTATTAAATGTAACGTTCGTTATTCATTACTAAAAGTCCAGCCGAGAGAGATGTGGATGTCGGTTTCTTTCTCTATCTTCTGATTATTATTTTATTTTTTTTTAATCATCTTTCTTTCCTATATAGTTAATGTCCTGTGTGTGATTGCGTGTGTACGTGTGTGCGTGTGAGGGGGGTGTGGATGTGTGTGTAATATAATAACCATAATATAATAATAAACATTATTACCACCACAGCAATAATAATATTATAATAGCACTGTCGCACTAGGGACGCACAGCTATACTTTTACGCGCGTTTTGGGCGGCCCACTACCACTTTATTTAACAATGAAACAGTATTCATTGATCTTGAATAGGATCGGTATACATAATTGTAATATATTATATAGTACAGAGTGTTTTCTTGTGTGTTTCTCGTTTTTTTTTT
>QVNV01007240.1:0-28299 GCA_014825455.1 Pseudomyrmex pallidus | reverse complement strand
CTTCACACTCGGTCAATTTTTTTAAAACTGCGACACTAATTGTAGATCATCATTGTTAACATTCTATTTAAGTTTTATTAAATTCTATACAAAAGTGGTTTTGCACGGGAACTACCTTAAAGCAGACGCGTTATTACGGCACGTCTTTCCGATCCGAATATGTTGTGTTTCTTTAAAAATTATCCGTTGTCGTTCTCAACCGTATTGTTCGCGGCGTAAGATGAGAGGATGATGAACACAAGTTCGGTTGACGTATATAAAACGCGTTGGATTAGAGAAGATCGACCCTTATCAGTCGCTTAATAATATCGAGGAACTTCGTCTATCCAGCGTCTCCCTTTCTTGCGGAAGGATCACGTCACTCTAGATCCGAGGTTTCCAGAAGGATGCGGCGGGGAATAATTAATGAGGGCCTCCTCTTCCTGGGGAGAACATACGTTTAACGATCCCCCGTCGTTGGGGTTGGAAGTGCCGGTTCCGATAGCGAGTCGGAAGGGACGCGCCTTGTGCTCGGGAGACACGTACTTCTATAATTGTTGGGGTGGCTCTGTCTCTCTCCCTCTCCCTCTCTCAGAGACAACCTTTAACGGCCATCTCGCCATCCCCGTGGGCGCGGGGAGACTTAATGCGTTTTTCCAATTCGATCGTTATACGTGCGCCATCGATATCGATGCCGTATCGGCTCGAGGTATCCGAGGGATTCGAGCGATTCGTAGGAATGGCTCGCCGCGAGCCTCACAAGATTTCTCTTCCCCTCCTTTCCAGTTGGAGAGAAATTCTTGTTTTGCGTTCAATTTATATTATGGGGCGTCTCTTTAAAGCGATATCGCGCGACTTGCGATTAAAGGAGAAGATGAAGATTGAAATTTTTGTTTCGCCCCGCGAAACTCACTCGTTGTTAGAGCAATATGTTTTCATTTCGAAATATCGCGAGAGGAGACATCGTAAAATAAGGACAATTGAGATAGACGAAAAGCTTAAAACGAATCAGAGTCAGGATAAATTCGCGACTCGAATAAAAAAAAAAATAGTCGACGCATTTTTGCAACGCGCGCTAGTTGCAAATCCAAAAAAAAAAAAAAAGAAGAGAATGAGAGAAAATAGAAAATCCTCGAAATTTCAGCGGAAATTGCGCGAAATGCCTCTTTATCGCGTTTAATAAATGATGTAAACTATGTAATGTCCGCGGCTGCGTGTTTGTACCGAGCTGTGACTAATTCCGGATTATACTGAAATTTTGATGTAACAACGCGGTAATTCACTTTATCGCCACAGCGCGACGTGCTTGATCGACCAACAATCGACGACGACATCGATAGAACGGAATATTTATATGCGACGCGAAGTGACAATATTTAACGTTTACGCGGACAAAACGGCGCTTAACACATTATGCGCGTTTGCGCGGGAAGCATTGGTAACAATGGTTATTTCGAAACGATCATCGGCAAATTATCGCGCGCTCTACGCGATCGGCAAAATATTCCCGACGAACAATAGAACAGGATAAAATCGAAAACGAGCACCGCTTTTTAAAGCGAATCAAGTAACAAGTGCGGAGAGAAAGAGGTAGACGGACGAGACATAATTGATCAAATAAATGGATAGTTGAATGCCGGTTTAAAAACCGAGAGTCAATTAATCGCCCGACCGACTAATTGCTGTCGTTCGTGATGAATTCAAGTTCCGATCGGGAAGCGATCGGTCTCTTGTTGTTGGGTTAAATTTCGCGTCGATTTTGAAACGTACGCGTTTTCAAAAGTGCGAGATAACACAATATTTTTGTTCGCAACTGAAAGTAATATGTAGGTTACATGAAACAATTTTTGTTTCATGTAAAAAAAAACAACATGTGTTAATGCAAATTCCTATATAATTTTCCAACGATAAACCAAACTGAGAAAAGACAAGTGTGTATGTGTGTGTGTGTGTTAAATCAAGAGAATTGCAGATGCGCGCGTGTGTGTGTCAATTATTCGGTAAATCGATCGTCGAGATTTAGGGCGGATAGAGCCTAATCGAGCATTCACTTTGCTTCCAGGTCTCCTGGATACGTAAGAGGGATTTGCATATCCTGACGTCATCGTCCCACGTCTACACGGGAGACGCAAGATTTTCCGTCAAACACCCAGATGCAACTGACGAATGGACGCTGAAGATCAATTACGTTCAGCCGCGGGACGCGGGGATTTACGAATGCCAGGTTAACACCGAGCCCAAAATGAACCTAGCCTTCTCGTTAAAAGTCGAAGGTAAAAGTTGAGAATCACTAAGTCTGTAGATATCTACACGTCCTGTAGCCCTTTCACGAATCGCTTAATTAAGAACAAAAATGAGAGTCTGTGATATGCTGCGTATATTACAAAAAAACTTAATTTAGAAGCAGAAAATTTAATTTAATTTTTTTTATATTTTATATTTGTTAGATAATTTGAGAAAAAAAGTTATTTTTGCGTTGTTTTACATTTGCCGTCAAAGATCTTCAATTTTTTTTTGTCGACTAACAATTAAATCAAGCGAGACGTTGTGAAAGGGTTAAAAGCTAGATCTCTCTCGCAAAGATTCTATGCCGCTGTAAATATTTTGCGTAATTTAACGATAGATGAAGACATATGATCTGAAACGCTTTCATGAGTGTCTATCACCTGATTGATCAGGAAAGACACTGCTGGATATCCGAGTACGCACCAGCATGAATGAAGTGATTTAATTGCTTTCGCTTGCATGTCTGTCTCGTGAGAAAATTATATTCCTATGAAGTATCGAATATTTAGCTTTGTTGCATCTACTCTTCTCGATCGAGTATATGACCGCGTGCGATAACATATCACAATTGTCGTGATATATACGTCAACGTGCATCGATTTTTTCTTTTTTTTTTTTTTTTAATAATTCAAGAACGAAAAATATTCAAGAATTAATCTCTCAACTTCGGTAATTTGGTGTGTGGAGAGATCTTCAAGTAGGCATTCGGGGTGAACTTCACAAGCTCGATTTTTAACGAGTTAACTCCGTCAAAGCGAAGCTTTCGAAGAGTACGTCAAACTGGAAGTATAAAGCCCGTAAACCCGAATACAGAGAAACGAATAAAAAAAAAATAAAAAAAAAATAGAAAGCAGCAAACAAGTTGAATATTCTTTCTGCTCGCGGAACTTCGCGGACTCATATGTACTCTATATACATATCTGCAGTGCTTTCAACGTTAGTTCAATTTCCCAGCCCCCCCTTCGAAACAATAGATCTCGACGAAAATCGATTAACTCGATATCTTTTCTGTCCTCCCATTCCAGAAAGTGCCCCTGTCCCTGCCACCACCACACCGAACGCCATTCGACGGACGTTCAACTCAGGTTAGACTCACGCAGGAGCAGATTCCTCTTCCAAGCTGTTTGAATTTGCTATAGTAGCTTTATTTGCGCCGTGTTTTGTTTTAGTTTGTTTTACAACGACGTGTGCAACGCAAAGTGTGTGCGTCTGGACGTTTTTTTGCGTATATTGGTCAAATTAACGACCGGACCCGGTGAAAGCGAGAGAGTTTTGTTCGCCAATGAGTTGAGGTCGCGACGTGAGCGGGATGAAACAGAAACGGGTCGTTCTTTGTTTTCGCTTCGTCGTTACGCGAAACATCCGCGGGACGACTCTCGCGTGTCAAATATTTTCTTTCTCTCTCTCTCTCTCTCTCTCTTTTGAAAATAAAGCTGACGCTAACTCGCGCTAATTTTCCGCCATGATATTGCAGGTCGTAAATATTCCGCGCGTGTATGTTTAAACGGTTGACTTTGCGCGAAGAATCGGTTTCGCAACGATGAAAACCTCACGAAACACACACGAGGGGTCACACGAAAATATTTAAACAATTCCTACTCAAACGGCCTCAACTTATCTAATTTTGCAATCTTGGCTAATTAAGTGTTTGTTGTTGTTTATTGATGTGCGTACATGATAAAACCGCATCCTATACGATTTAGAAAAGTAATGACTGTCTTGTATGACCTCTTCTACATATAAGTGCATGTGTTTTTTTTATACGTGTGTGTTTGCATAGTTTTAAGATAATTAATTAAAGATTCAAGTAAAAAGCGTGTACATATTTATCTTAACACGCCGACAGGCGTCTTTTGTTGATGCATCAATTAAATGTGCTTCGTAGTTGGTTTAAATACATTTTTTTTTTTTTATATCTTTTTGGAATCTCAGTATTATTACTGTCTTATTGGTTGCACATAAATGCGTATATCCCAGATCTACATTCATCACTTTATAAAAGCTAGCAAGTTTAACGTCTTAATTATTCTGTAAACGAAACTCGAAATATCGCCGCGCTGCTCTAACTTGTAAGTAGCAACTTTCGAGATAAGTTAAAAGTTTCATACGCGTGTCGTTTAATCGGGCAATGTCTTTAAACTTTCTTTGTGTCTCTCTCTCTCTCTATCGCGACATGAATAATTTCAATACTTTAGATTGAATCGATAATATACCCGGGCGGAAAACTTTAGCACGATGTAATAATTTAGTTGAATTGTTGTCAATGCAAAATTATTATCGTTTTCTTGCCAGCGTAATGAAAATTATACTATAGAACACTGATTACAAAAACAAGCATGTGTTCATTGCGTTTAAACTTCCCTCAAAATATTGATGGTAACAGAAAAAAAGTGACGAATACGACGTAGACATTTTTTATCGTAATTTATAATTAATCATTTCGTACAAAAAGCGCATATTGTGTATTACGGTCTATTATCGAATCAATCTATAAATGTTCGAGGAAAAAAGTTTCCAAGTATTTTTCTTTTCGTACAAAAAATAGAAATATAGTAACGAACGGGAAAATATTTTGTCGCATCACGAGCTTATCTCTGCTAGCGTACAAAAAAAAAAAAATATCCCGCAACAACTATTATCGCACCAACGTCAGAAAATCATCAATCACGCGAGTAAAACAGGAAAAAAAAATAAGTGAAAAATTTCCACCACCGCAGTTTCGACGCGCAAGTCAATTCTCGCACGATAAAAAGCACGACTCGATGTTTTCCACAGATGGATCCCTAGCTCGTTAATTAGCGCAGGTGGGACACGAACGCGGGATAATTAAGCGTACGGCTTCTAATGTGTGTTGCAGCTGCTCAGGCAACGATCCTGGGGCCCGAGGACGTCTACGTAAAGAAGGGTAGCACAATAAGCCTCACGTGCGAAGTTAATGTGCGAAGTACGCCTCCGAGCAGCGTTTCGTGGCATCACGGAGGGGCCGTGGTGGATTTCGACAGTCCCAGGTACAAGCCGCGAGAATCGAGTTCCCAGTTTCGCACCCTCTCTCTCTCTCCTCCCCAGATTGCGCCTCCAACCCCTTTTCTTTTTCCTCGCGCGCAAACGCACGTTCGAGTGTTACCGCCGTGCTATCGCATATCAGAAGGAAAATGTCTTCGCGCGTTGCGACGGGAAAAGTTTCGTCTGCTTTTTCGGATCGCTGATATCGGCCGATCGAGCGGAAAGCTCTGCTCCGTCTCTCTTAAATTCTTTCGCAACTCGTCAGCTCGAAGATTATCGAAAAAGCAAACGATCCTTGATCCGACAATTTTCTCCCAATTATAAAAATATCTAGTGTTCAGACAACGTTCTTTTTGTACAAAATAAAAATAGTTCGTCACTTTTTCTCTCTGCAGTGACGGACGAGACACACTTGTGCTCGCGCATTTTGTCAAAAAAAAAAAAAAGAACACTTTATAATCATTGAACGAGCTCGGGAAGATTTTTTTGCGATTTTATTTTAAATTTTCAACGCGCGCGTTACACGTACGTCCGAGTTATAACAAAATGACACTCGATACAAACAAACCGTTTATTTACCACGTTCGTGTCACATCGTGTCAACAAACGTGTCGCCACGTATACAATCGACGTCGGCGTCTGTCGCCGACGTTTCGCTCGTGTAAAGCCCGCCTCCTCCGTCTCTCCTCTCCTGCAGAGAGAATTAATGACAAAGTAGCAATGTGTATGCGAGAATGGCGCCAAAGTATCTGCGACAATTCAGTGTTCACCGCAGGGGCGGCGTTTCCCTGGAGACAGAGAAAACGGATACCGGCACGACGAGCAGACTACTGGTGACACAGGCCAGATTGACCGACAGCGGAAATTACACCTGCATCCCCAGCAACGCGAATCCAGCGAGCGTGATGGTCCACGTGCTGAATGGTAAGCGATTTTTTTTCGTCTCGTCACGCGCGCACTTGTCCGGGCGGCCTATCGCGAGCACGAAAGCGACTTGTCCCGGACATTCGTGCACGTTCTCCTCAGAACTCGCTAGCTTTAATGATATATCGCGACGAAAGCGCGTCCAAATATCCCAGCGCAGTGGAAATTTTCAGATAACTCCGCGCGCGTTTCACACACGGGAAAGGAACACCTCCATATATCACCGAGCATTATCTATCCGAGGCGGTGCCGCGCGCGATAAGTTGCTAAATTTTCAACAAACGCGAACGCCGCGCCGCGCGATGAATTTTATTACACGACAAATGCGGCAACCGGAATAATTACAATTTGTTTGAATGTGTATCTGCGCGTTTTTTTGAACGTGTGCGCGTTTCGTTATTATTCGCTGATTTTCCGGAGCGCACGTACGAACACAATTTTCGCCGATACTTGTGTGCGTTGCAGAAGACGTACAAATTGGAAGTTTATTGCTTTGAAGATCAATTAGTTACCATTCAGCAAACACGACATGCCGTTTGCGGACCATTCGAGACTCTCGCTCGATAAACAAAGTCGGAGGCAAGTTCCCCGACGCGCGTTCCACGTTACAATGTAATTCACTTATGCTAACAAGCTAACCAAATAACAGAAGCGGCAAACTGCGATATATTTTATCCGGACGCTGTCCGGGATGTGATGTTCAACGGATTACCGAATAACTCCCTCCTTTCCCCGATAAGTTTACGCGTGATAAAATTGTAACGTATCAGGCGGGATCATCGAGCGGGATACAATTTGCGATTTGTTTGCGGAAATACTTTGTGCAAAATCATCATCCGTCTCGTCGACCGGTGGTTGAATTTTTACCTTCTTCTTCGCATATAACCGCTTTTTTTTTCCTCCGCGACTTGCATGCGCGCGAGTTGAGCCGTGCCGCGTCATGTGCACGTCCTTCGATAAACGTCGCGTGCACATGCACACTCGAGAGTCATAGCATGCGGAAAAATTTCCCAGCGGCGGCGGCGCATAAACATTTCCGCGTCGGCGTTCTCCTGTAATGTGCCCCCCCCCGCGAGTTTTCCACCGCATACACGTGATTCAGAATTCGCGCGGCTAACCGCGCGAATGTTTTTGATTAGAACGCAACTCGAACGCGCGATATCTCGCTTTAATTCGAGGTATGCGAAAAAATTCGCGGTGTCTAGTCCCGCGAGCACAGCAATAGGGTTCTCGTTCGACCGAACGTGCAATTACATTGAATTGAAACGAAACCGCCAATTTGTCAATGCGGTTTGCGCGATTGTAACTCGCCTTACCGCGAATTATCGAATTCATTTTGATTTGTAATAATAAACATGACATCCTAAATTAATGAGAGAGAGAGAGTCTCATCGTCAGAGAAGTTTTGTTATAAAACGTCTAATAAAACATTTTCGACATTTTTTAATTCGATTCAAAAATGTGTACCTTTTATACGTGAAGAGCTGAAATTATTTTTTCTCTTTAAATATACGGTAAATATATAATGTTTGAGCAAAATTTTTTGCAATTTGACTTTTCACCGTGCAATTCAATTTGTAATTTTTCTTAAAAATAAGCGCAGTTTTTTTTTTTTACGTTTCGACGATTTGACAAATCCGGTTGCATTTGTTTTTAATTCAATGTGTGTCGCGCGAGCGCTAAAATAGATGGATGTTTATAACTGTTTGTCGTCCGTTTTCGCCGCACTATTTCCACCCTCGTACATATAACCCGAAAGATACACATTTCGTATGCGGCGTAGTGCTTCTAATTACGCGATAATTATTTGATGCATTATATTTGTGTAGTGCGCTCACTTAGCTCTCTCATTCGTTTATTTATTATACGCGAAATTAATTTGCAACGTGCATATAATAACGTTTTCCCACACATTTCACCCGTGCATAATTTTGCATTGTCGCGAAAAAATAAATAAAACAAAAATGTATAAAATGTCCGCTATATATACTTGTCAACGAGTTGTTCGCGTAATAATATTGGTAGGTCAATTAGTCATCTCGCAATAATTTAGATTACGATCTAAGTCTTTTTCATTCGGCGAAAGAGCTCGAAGCGTTAATTCGATTGTTTCAATATTCCGCAATTTATTTATCGCGTTGGATCCAGCAAGTCTTCGACGTCTTTATGGGAGCAAAGTTTCCAAATTTCGCACGTCATCCTTTTTTTGTTTTTTTTTAAGGAAAAATCCGCTCATTTTCGCGTGACGATAAAATTTCCCCAGCGGATTGTGTTCGCGACCGACAAATTTCGCATCAATAAACGCTCACGTATTCGCGGCGCAAGTCGGCGACAGGAAAGCCAGACTCCTGAAGTGTGACATTCGAAAGGGACGGCGCGCGTTCATTCATCAAGTATCGAAATCCCCCGTCATAAAGTTTGACAGGCTCGTATATTGGAGTCGCGGCGCAAGTACTCGGCGCCGCACGCATACTCTCGCTTTTGATCTATTGTCAGCCGGCAGCGCGCTCGCGATAACACATGTAATATCTTGTTCGGCAAGTTTACCAATCCAAGCTGTCAATCATCGCGCGCTGGCACGCGCCTCTTCCCGCGAAACTCGTGCTGCAGCTGCGCCCACGCTCGAGATCAACAACTTTTGCTCATCTTGCGCGATGTAATCGCGCGATCGAGATTCGGTTCCTCAATAAAGTCTAAAGGTTGTGTAACACACGGCCGGTTTATATCCGTACAATACAAACAAGACGTGTGCGCGCATTTTCTTACACGCACGTTTTTATTTACATGACGTACAATTTTGTTTTTTTTTTTTTTTCTATTCAACAGTCGACAACGAATTTTGTTCGCACGCATCCACGAGCGCAATAAATTTGCGGCACCTTCTCTTCTGCAGCCCCGTTGATTAAATTAATCGTTTTTCGAATTCAAGCAGTTCGTGTTCGGGGAAGAAAGCTGTGCAAAAATCAACAAACCCCTTCGGCAACAGAACCAACTCGCGAGTTTGCAGTGGAATTTCCGAAACTTAACAAGCCTTCTTCGCCGCCTTCCACGTCGGTCTCTTCGGCCGCGGCGTGCGGCGGACCGTTTTCCACCCCCTGCGGACCATCGAGACATCGATCGCGCGCCCACTTTCGTCCGGAAACGCCCGGACGAGCGCGCGCGCAACTCTCGCAGAGCAGAGGCCGCTTCCGGTGCCGGATGAAAATTAATGCGGCGCAGTTCGTCTGCATAATTAATTTACAGGGCGCACCCGGTCGCGGCGGTCGGCGCATTGGCCATCGACGTTATTTCAAACACAGCTGATTACTCTGCAAAATTGACCGCAAATTTCAATTATTTCCCGATAAACCCGTGCGCGACCCCGAGGCTATCTGTTCCGGCACGTACTATCTGCGCATTAACGCAATTACGCACGTCGACCGTGTCCGCCGAAGCCGCCGCCGCCGCCGCGCGCCGTCAACATTTCGAGCCGACGTCAATTTTTCGATAACGGCCCAGGGTAAACGCGAACGATATAACGTTAACTCCGTCGGAATGAGATTTTCAATTTGCTCGTAAATTGCGGTCTTTCCGGGACGGGGGAGGACTAGAGCTCGCGTAATGCGCGCGCGATCGGTGAAATCCGCCGAATCGCCGTTGTTGTTGTGTGTTGCTACACACCCACCGGACTCTCGCGTGATTATCTTTATTCGCCGCCGAGTGTTGTGTTCGCGCAACGAGAGGATGCAGTCTATGCGCCCCGGACCTCCTCATCCCGTCGTCATAGACTGCGCGAGAAACGGCAGTATCGCTCGTAACTGCTGTTATTGCCGAACCGGGAAACGGTATTTCGTTCACGCTGTTCGTTCGTGCCGCGAAACGTTCTATATAACCTCCGCCTTGCGTGCATTAAAGATTATTCCTTTGCCGGGGGACGTGAGACTTGACGGTCTCACGTGCGAAACGTCGCTCTCTTTACAAATCTATCGGCGAAGCTGTGAAAAATGACGTTCGCTCCTTGGGAAAATACGAGGAAAAACGCATTTCGATCTTTCGCAAAATTGTTTCGAAGAGACGAGAGTTTCATATAAAAGACGCGAGATATTATCGCCTTTATCGCGCGCGCACGTTGGTCCAAATTTGAAAACGTTTTTTTTTTTTTTTTTTTTTTTTGCGTTACGTTGCGCTTTATTTTCCTCCCTCGGTTATTTCATCCGGGGAGGAAACCTAGTTGGGAGATTGCCGTTAGGCCGGAAAGTTCCTGCTTAGCGTTTAACGCGTTATACGAGCGATTAACCTACATTGTGAATCTAATTAGGGCTACGCAATTAAACTCCTACGTTATGTAGCTACTCCGAAAGAGAGAGAGAGAGATAATATTCAATGCAGCGTGGAATCTCTCCCCGCAAGAGAAGACGCGCGCGTGGTTTATTTAGGAATTAGCTATCTCGGTAACGCACGAAGAGGGGAGCGGGAGAAAAGGGAGAATTCGAAACTTCAACTCCCGTCAACAATTATATCTGTACGTTACAGATACACAACACGCGCCACTTCCTTTAATTAACCACACACAAAACTCTATGTCCGTTTCCCTGTTTACCGCGCGAATCTGATATCACCAGATACAACAATAAACATCCGGCGTGGAAAACAATGAGAGAGAGACGATTCTGTCCTTTAGAGACGATTTGCGCATTTCTGTTGCAGGTGAACATCCGGCGGCGATGCAACATGGCGGTAGCTGCGGCGTGACACCGACCATTCTGCTCGCCAGCATCACCCTCATAGTCGCGAATCTGTTGAGGTGAGCAGCCGCGTCGTGAATCGCGCGCCCTAAAGTAAAATAACCGTTAATAGAAAGAAAGTTTATATTACACGTTTCATGAAAAGAAAAAAAAAAAAGAAAAAAAAGTTACGACAACGTCCGGGTGTGTAAACGCGCGACGATCGATCATCAAAGCGGCGATTGCGGAACGCGAAGAAAAAAATCGCCCGGCCGATCTTTCCTGTGCGCGAACACGATCGCTCTCCGATTCACGCGCGTCGCTGTCTCACGCGCGCTGTGTGCACACACAACAATTGCTCCCTCCGGTCTGTTCGAGACGCGAAACACAAGAGCGAGTCACAGTGGACAACAAAAGTGCAGTGAACTGACCAAAGCTCTGTGTGTGCGCGTGTGTGTGAAGGACGCGGCGACGCAGTGGCGGACGATCTTTTTAGCACGTACGTTTTTAACACACGAAACTCACACACACTCGCCCTTTTTTTACACGAAATCATTGTGTTAAAATGTGCCTCGGCGAAAAGTGCCGGGCGATTGATACCTTTGCAAAGGTGTGTCGCCGCATTTGAGTGCGTCGTGTTTCACCGAAGAAAATCCGCGCGCACTTTTGTGTATTGTTTATTGAAAGAAAAAAAAAGTAACCAACAACCGGCATTTCGAATGCGGCTCAAAACAAATGTGCGCAAAAGGTCAACTTAACTTTTAGCGATAAAGGAACTGCTCATTCTGCGATCTCGTCGCGGGAACGCACTCTGTTAGGATTTGTATTTTAATTTACTCGAGATATATATATATATAAGAGAGAGGAGGCCTCTCGTAAATAAATCATTCCACGTAATGTTGTAACGACGGTGCTTCTCGGCGGAAGAATCACAGATCGATCTCCGACGTTTTTCCAAATTGAATATATATCGATGGCTGGATCCGTTCGATGGCTATACGATAATATAATGACGATTATATTAAACCGAATCTGAGTTTAAAATCCAACGAGCGACACACCGTGTGTCGATCGTGATAATAATTTATCAGACGCAAGACTCTTTGTACATATAAAAATATTGATTGACGAACGTGTTGGGAATCGCCGTGATCTTTGTTGTACAGTGCAATGCGCGTGATCGCAACGTCGTTCGATCTCGGTTATTAGTTTATAAATGTTAATTAGAAACAAATTTGTTGTTTTTAGCGCAAATTCATCATCTTACTCATGTTGAACCATTTTTGACGTCTCGAATTGCACACGCCGATAATTTTGCCCGGATTCGACTTTTTTTTTTTTTTTTGTTAAATATTTATTATCGCGAGAGAATTAATTACTACCCACACACACACAGACGGGGAAGACCACCGATTGCCGAGGCAAAAGCTGATGCGATGTTGATACGTTCAGAGAACTGTGAGAATGACTTATTGAGATATGGATTATAAATTATGGATGAGATTATATTTTCAATGTTTGCTATGTCAATATTACGGCAAGATATTACTTGCGATGGAGATCGACGTGGCTGTTTGTGCTTCATCTCGATTCAGAGGGAATGGAATCGTTCAAAGTATTGGAAGTTTCTATATTGGAGAAAATTTTCTTATTTATAGTTTATATTAAATACAAATTTTTATCAAACACGTTGTTGCAATTGTGCGAGTTTTCTCGCGAAATTTTTTGCGTCACAAGCGTAGATTAAAATCTAAATATACTAATGTTATGTGATCTCTCCGCGAGACAACGCGGTTATTTAATTCTTTAATTTGTTTTGATTATTTACAAAACACATGTGTGGTTTTTGTATCTGAACGTGTGTTTTTATCTCATCGAGAAAGAGTTGATGTTCGCGTACGCGGAAACAAATTAAATTTTCACATAAAATATTATTACATTTTTTTTCTTTTGACAATTACTTAAAAATGTGATATTTTAATTAATTAATCTCTGCCTGCGCGAACAACTTGATTTTCACTTTGTATACAAAATTTACGAAAAAAAAAAAAAAAACGTTTGCATGTCGAAATGTAATTGTTTTTCTCGAGCGTTTGCGAAAAAGTGTTTTGCGAGGAGCGATTAGACTGTATACGAGGTTATATATATCCGACGAAGGCGGAGAACGAGAGGATTACGAGGACTGATCAGGTTAGTAATGAGATCGATAATAGATTGGATCTGTGTGTTCTCGATATGTTTCTGTTTGTTTCTCGCGGGGATTTTAACGCTTATAAAAAACGCGCCGGATTCTTGCTTGTTTTGTGTCTGTGTCGTTCGATAATCAAAATACACATACGTGACGTAAAAACAATATTTCTCTTCTCTCCACTTACACGCACGTGTCATTTTGCTTACAGAAATTCGTTTACGCATTCTGTTGTAAACGGTATTATTATTAAAAAAATCGCGTCAAACTCGAAATATTCTTCGGTCAATCAAAATACAACGTCAACGATCACAGACAACGGACATTGCATTAAAAAAAACAGAAAAAGATATTAAACACGACGAGCTCGTGCATAGGTAAGTGAGAATATGAAGAGATAATACTTATACATATATATATTTAAATAGGCCAGTAATAAGCGTTTGTTATGATAAAATTACGTCTCGATACGCGGAAAGTATACTTCGAACAATTAAAGTGTAAATATAAGAGAAAGAAAACTTGGTTTCTTTGCAGAACCAAGACGGTTGTTTCAGTTTTTTTTTTTTTCTGCAATTTCTCTTTACGTACCAAATTATCGACGTCGATTTAAATTATCAACATTGAGCACTTTTTTTAATTACAGAACATAAAGTTTTAGATCTTTTCGCGTGAATTACGTTTTTCTCTTACGTGCAAGAGATTGCTCTCCGACTCAATTTTTTGACGTGTACAAAGCAACATTTTGGAGAAAAACGAAAATGTGACTTACTGCGTTTTGCAAGCGAATCAAATAAGTCTGTACATAGCTATCGCGCGATTCCATGCTGATGAAAAGTTTCGAATTAAAATACTGATATATAAAAACCTAAGAGATTTCAGACTACCCTCTAGTTTTTATTAATACACGTATTAAATTTACACGACGGTCTTCCGATTTTTCTATATGAAAAACTCTTCAATTACACTCGTCTGTCTGCGCATTGCATTGAAATTACATTAGCCGAAAAATTTTCGAACACGCATTCGTGAGATAATGAAGTACAATTTTTGTATCACTTTTCAGTTACTTTTCACAGCCACATTTTTTTATTTTTATTTTCGAGAAAAGAATACGAGAGAGAGAAAACAAAAACCCTGAAATCTGATCATTAGATTAATCCAATGTACGTAATATAGGATATATTAGCGGTAAATCACACTAGACTAGTAGATTTATTACGACGTACGGAAAATGTATAACACGAGTAAAGAAATATATATCATAATGATTACTATGTTAAGGCGGCGCAATTTATCTTAGTACCCATAGATTTTTTATAACAATGTAGCTCGAGGACAAAAAAAATTCACACACAAATTAGAATCCACTTGCCGTTGGTGAGATCGTCGAGTGCTTCTCGCGAGTTTATTTATTGCCGAACGATCCTCCGAAATGACTTGCACGAATCACGGGCAAACGCGGGTGTGGAGAAATTAATTGATATAATCGCGCGCGGTGAACAGAGTAAAATGTGAAAAAAACGTTAAGGTTTTTCAATCAAAAAAAAACGTCGAACGATATATATGTATATGCGGCAATCAAAATACAACCTGTAGTCAAACTCGGTTCAATCAAAAAAGTTTTCACATTTTCGTGTGATTCATTCATTCTCTGTTTCGGGACTTCTCGAACGTACATACATTGCGCTGTGATTTTTCACAACGAGTACGTACACGGATGAATTCTTTTATTCGATAATTTGCTCTCCATGTACGCATAACGAAAGTGATCAAACAGAAAAATATCGAGAGAGAGATGATGTATCTATTTGTGAATTAGATAACTGATATCCGCGCGATTCGCATAATTACGGAATGTTGCACTAATATAGGTAAGAGACTAGACCGCATTGTACATAAAATTCATAATCGATGATGTATCATGTTATAGGGAAATTTAAGCATGAATCAAAAAAAAAAAAAAAAAAACCTATGAAAAAAAAGCGAAAAGGCGAAAATAGAAATATTATTATTGTAAAAATATTCATCGACGTGAATATTGTTTCAATAAATGTAATGATGATATAAAAACATACAGACTTTTGTTTGCTTCGCTTCTCCTATTCGACTCTTTTCATCTGGTGTATAATTGTTTTTTCTCTGGGCACGCACACGCAGAAGATAGTTACAGCGGACAATCTGTATTTTCGTGAGAAAAACACAGAAATTATAAAAATGGGATGTAAAAAAAAAATCGCAATAAGGGAGCAATTTAAATTTTCTATCTGAAAAAAAAAAAATGGCGAGTTCTGGATCGGACAATCGATATTTTTGTGAGAAAAATAGAAATTAAAACAGAATAGAAAATCGCAATAAAAGAACAAATTAAATTTTCTATTTAAAATGACAAAATTGGGGAAAAAAACAATCAGGGCAACTATTGTCACGAACCATAAACATTTGTTTCCAAATTTGCCTATTTCTAAAAAAAAAAAAAAAAGCTATCGTAAGCTTTATTTTAAATTCTCTGTCTCTCTCATATCTTCTTTGTATACGCGTATTTAAAATAATATGTAATTTTTCTCTTTATAAAAACTGTGCGCAAAAACGTTTTCTCACATGTGTACGTGTATAAAAATATTTATCTCTGTATTTAACGAATACGTAGCTTTTAATTAGATACGAAAACTGCTGGTTTTAATTGGTACGCAGTCCGCATGTACCGATTTTTCTGACGCATACACGTTGCACACACGTGTGCGCCACGACTGGTTTTATATGCGCGCGGAAAATAGTAGGCGGAAAAACAACAACGTTTCATATACGCGCATATTACCAACGCGGATTCATGCGTGGTATAAGCCATCTCTTATCAGCCATAACGCCGCCGTCGCGCACGCGACCGATTCGAAAGTTGTGCGCTTCGCAGTTTCAAATTGACAAAACTGCGAAAATATTTATAGCGAAGTTGCACAAGTTATCCTCGAAATGTTCTTTAATGATCCCTCCGACAAATTCTGCGAGCTAAATCGCACTTTCAACGTAACAGTTACACGATAAATTAAAAACAATATTAAGAGAAAACGACGCAAAGTGTAACAGATTTACTACGTGAGCATTTTGTCTCGTAAATAAGTCGTGACGAGGAAAAAAAAGAAAACAGACAATAGTCACATACAATATATCCGTTGTGCGTTTAACGGACGCGGTCAAAATGCGGAATTGCAAGCGCCGAACAGCCATCGAGCGACTTCCGGACATTCGAGGGCGCTGTGAATTCTCGCGCGCGTTGTCCCGCAATTTTTCTTTCGCGGCGCACGTGCATGCGTGATGTTTCGCGCCGGCGGAGGCACAGACGGAGAGAGAAAAAACTGCGCGGCATAGTTAAACGCGCGCGCGCGCGCGCGGTAAACCCGGGCCATCTACTACGTGTGTACCCCTGCTGTTTCCAACTTGGCCGCAGCGACAATTAACGAACGGGCCGACGTGCTGTCGCGCAATTCCCCGCCGGGCTGCCGCGATTGCGTACCAGTCAAAACGAGACTGCGAGAATTTCCGAAATCGAATGAACGGGGGACACACGCGGCGCAGCCACGCGGATCGACAGAAATCGAAATTGTCGAGGAACGGAAATGGCGTTCGATAAGCGTATATCTTTGCGGAAAAAAAGCTTGCGACAGAGCGAATGTTCTGGGAATATTCGAGGAAATTTCGCATATGACGCAAATCCGGATTTTTCTTTTTTATTTATTTATTTTTTTTTTCCTTTAGACGCGCCAGTTGACAGTTTAAATTTCAGCATGCAATTTCGCTTCGACACAAAAAACAATATTTTACACCGCGCGTTTTTCGGTTTCACATTTATAGTATCCCATAAAACAGCCGCACATACATCAGCAACATATATCATTACAACCCACACACACGCGAACGTAAACGGCTTTTCTTGACAAAGACAAACTGCCGAACGTATTACCGCGGAAAGAACAAGGACATGCAAGGATCACGTTTCTTCTTCAGCGCGACTCAGTCTGCGTCGAACCAAGATTTTTACTTGTGGAAACGCACAGCTAATTTTCCGGTGGGGAAAAAAAACTAATTGCTACCGCGAATGAAAATTGTTTGCCATCTCGCCCTGGTTAACATTGAATTTTAATTTCGCTGTAACGAATAAGCCATAGACATTTCTCGTTTCGCCAATCTCTTGCAAAAAATCCGAATCTGATTTTCTCTCTCTTTCGACCATCGGAATACAATTAAAATATCGTCGAACACAGTTCGACGTACGACTGATATTTTATCCGGGACAATCCGTTAGTATCTCGTTGAATGTACGCCGCGATGATCGGAACGCACTGCCTCGAATTATTTTCGTAGCGATATATTCACTTAAGTGCACGCGGGTTCACAATAAGACAAGGAGCCAAAAGTGGAAATATATAGGTACAAAAAGATCTCTTTTATTTCACAAAATCTTGGTATTCGTAATAATATTCGGAAAGAAAATTGAATCGCAATGTGTCTCTTTTGTTCTACCTGAGCGTTAACTTAATCGACGCGCACGGCGGCGTCCCGCTTAAATGTCATCAACAAGAGGCTTCTTGACTTCGTTTGATGAAGTCGAGATATCTGTAGACGTTCGTGTACACGTCAGACACGCCGAGCGCGCAAGGCAAGACCCAGGAAACGACACCGACCACTTCATCGTCGACAACGAGTGGACCGCCGCTGTCACCCTTTGAAAAAAAATATATATTTAATTAAATATTTATCAAGAGGCAAATGACGAAGAGCACGAACCAACTCACTCAGACGGAAATTAATTTAATATCATTCGACGTTGCAAGCGACTCACGTGGCGTTTTTTAATTATTTTTAACGAAGATTATATATGCATGTATAATATTTTCCGGATAATGCGTTATGCATAAGATTAAAGGAACACTCACTTGGCAAACCCCTTGTCCAACTCTCTCCAGGGTGCATATTTGATTTTCATTGGTATGCGGATTTTTATGGCCTTGTAAGCAGCGTTCTTGGCTCAGAACGTTTACGCTTACCCATTTGAGTATCGGCGAAACCGTTCCGCCTATAACGGTTCTTCCCCATCCGCTCACGATGCCGCGCTTATCGCCGTTAATATGGTCCTTGCTCGCTAAAGGAATCGGACCCTGAATGTTGTTTATTCTGATCGGCAGTTCCAGCTGGACGAGCAAACATTTGCGCATAAGTTGTGGCATGAAATAAACGTTTTTCCACGCATATTTTTCTCTTTAAATTTAACTTACGGTAATCACAGCGACATCGTTTTTCCATCCGCTCTCTCCCTCGCCGGTATAGTCCGGATGTATCGCAATGCACTTGACCTTGTGTTTATCGCCGTAACCGTTTAATGTGGTGATTCCGGTTGCGACAATCTGTCAAAAAGTCGAACGAATTTTCAATTTCAGACAAATGCAAGAATTGTTGCAGCGAAAAAAAAAAAAGCATTTGTGTTGCGCGAGCCGTTCGAATCCGAAGTGCCGAGACTACTGTTTGAATTCTGCCCCCCCCCCCCAAAAAAATCGAGAGAAAATTTTTTCATAGCTCGAGAAATTTCATTACGGTTCCGCGAAAATGGAATGTCGAATGAATGAAGTAGATTTTTTTCATCCGATTTTTTTTTTTTTGAAATTGCAGCGCACAGCAATATCAGAAGTAATGTATTCAATTACGAAAATATTTGAATATAAAAGTCATTATACAGATATACATATATCGCGAAAACATTTCGGAATTGATTCAGCTCGATTATAATGACAGAATTTTATGTCACCGCGCGCGATTACGTACCATGTCATTGTAGAAGATGTCGGTTACGCAATGAGCAGCGGTGAGAATGTGTCTGTCGCTAATAATGGTACCTCCGCAAAAGTGTTCGCCGTAAGCCTGAAGAGACGCTTGATATTTAAACTGACCGTACATGGCTATGTGACCGCCGACGATACGCTCGGGCTCATCGCAGTAAGCCTCTGTACAATTGAGACAAGAAAAAGTTTATTTATTGGCTCAATTTACTACTAAGTAGAAATAGATAAAAAATATTTGGTTGTTTGGTAAAAAAATATAACAATAAGAAAATTGATTATATTTCAACTTATTTCTTTGCGCGTATTGTCTTTATATTTGGAAGTTATTGGAAAAGTGTTTACTTACGCTGAGCGATAACGCCAACGGCGAGCAAAACAACTAACTTCATCATCCTCACCGTCGTCGTCGCAAATCAAATCTAGATCAAATCGCGAACTGGATGAAGGAGACCGCTCACGATTTTCTTTTATATGTCGGTTTTTTCGTAATCTCTCGCACGTTCGGTCTGGCGACACTTGCCGCAACACTTGGCGTTGTTTGCATTTTGATCATGTCGCGTATTACATTGTACTCGGTCAATTGTTAAGGAGCATCTGTGTGTATCTCGCGAGATACAAAGAAGATACACAAGAGAAGACAAAACCAAGGTGAGGCAATTAATTAATTAACATTATTCAAAAACTCGCGCTAACGCTGTTTTTTTTATTTGTTATCTAAAACAATATCTGCTTGAAAAATATTTGATTTTTCAAAGGTCGGATGTATTTAACGCGCGCTCCACATCTTGTGTTAGAAACTAGCTTTGGTTTAGTTTATTTTTTTTTTTTAGTTCGGCAGCACGGAGAAAAAGCAATATCTGAAAAGTTAAAACACGTTGCTCTCACACAAAAAAAAAATGATTCTATTCGAAACCTATTATTTCTCGTATAGTTTTTCTCGTAGCACGTTTGCAAACACACTTTTCACGCAAGTTAACAACAAAAAAAAAACATCTACAGTGTTGAAACAAATACATTGTTGTTGCGCTAGCTGGAAAAAATCTAAGAAAAAATGGTAGATTGTTGTAATTTTTAATTTCAAGTGTAAAATATACACGATGTATGAAATTCAATTTTACTGAATTTTTTGTCGAAAAGCAAAGTCTCCATTTCCGCAGATGTTTCCGAGAGCGATGGTTTAACAGACGTGTTTGTGCGTGCGAGATGAATCTCGGCGAATCGGTCAACGAATTTTGTTAAAAGTCGATCGAAACTGGTCTGTGTTTAACACAATCGCCGGTTGTCTCGACGAAACGCATCTCGAATGCAAATTTGAGGAAATTACACAAAATGCGAATTTATCGAAACTATTAAAATGTGTTTTCGCGCATTGTCATTGTGATTGATGAATCAATTTGTAATCGGCGCGAGCTGTTTTTCTCAAAACAAAAAAACTCTCGCTCAATCACCGCGTAAAAAGCAACACGTGAATTAAAATGTACTTTGTCGATGTGCGCGATGTGTAATAATCACATTGATTTGTTAACGTCACCGTCTCTTAAATGCGAGTTGTGCGGAGAAAGAGAGCTTTGGAAGATGCAATTAATAGGCACGGCTGTGGTGCATTGCGAGTAGAGTGAAATGCGCGAAAACGCATATAAAATATTCCTGTACAGTTGGAGATGACTGGCGCGCTCTACTGCCAATGTCTTTATATTATCGCGTCCTAATTTGACGGGATCGATATCCGGCTTAATTGCGTAGCATAGAATTGCGCATCGCGCTCTGCTGCGAATTCGCGCGCGCGATGTTCATTAAAAAAAACCATCTTCTTATCAGTTTTTTTTGCCATTCGTTTCGTACATATTTTTTTTTTTTTTTTTTTTAACTTGTCATTATCAAAAAAACTTCTCGTTATCGAGATATTTGTTCGCGGTGATATAAAATTTGCGCAAATACGAGGACATGGTATTTTTGCGCGTGTGCTTGGCGTCTGTTTTTATATCTGGTTTTTGGAAAGGTAAGTTTTTCGAGATATATAGGACACTGAATGAGACGCACGAAATCTCGTTGCGTAGCTCCTCACTTATTTGCCAAGTTAAACGCTATTTGTTAAATCTTTAACAAAATAAATAAATTTCTTATAGAATATTAAAAAATTTAACGTCGATGCAAAATATTTTTGCAATAGTACGTAGTACTACTATACTAATTGTAAGTAGTACACGGTTCCGGCGATATGAAGGGGTGTTTTGAGCAGGAATAAGATTTTCCTATGCAAACATCATAATATCGCATATCGATATATATCGCATTTCGATATATATCGCATATCGATATATCGATCTTCTTTTTGTTTCTCCAGCAAAGTGTTAATATAAAAAGTTGATTAACCAAAACGCCCCGACTCATCCCGATGCAACTTTATCGGCGTATTACCAGCAATGCAATTTTCGCTTTACACTCGGTAATTAATGGCGACTTTGCGAATTTGCCTTTGCGAAAAAAAAATTGCATATTAAACAACCGATAAAATATGGAAGTTGTATATGGGACTGTCGAATCTTCTTGTATTTTTGGATAATTAAAAATAGAAAAAAAAAAACACCCGGGAAAAAATGTCACAAAAATTCGGAAGAAAGTTGAAAGCTTTATTATCATGAAAATCGATTTTAAAATCATCTTTTGATTCTCATATTAGATGCATTCGCAAACTTTGAACAAAAATAAAGGTACATTTTTATTTGATTGGTCTCGTTTGAAGCTCGTTCATATTTTCACGCATAAAAATCTTGAATAGATTCTCCGCGCGAGTTTTACTCGCGCGTTTTTCATTATTACAATAAAACTTCGTTCTCGCAAAAGTGTTTAATCATGACGTGTGAGTTTCAAGTGACTCGTGAATAGTGACGCGGTAAAATCGCACTTTTATACCTTATTGCTGGAAAATTTGTGAAAGCTCGCATTTTCAGTTCAGCCCTTGCGATAAACGTTGACGTTCGTAAACATTTTAACTGGCCCAGCTTTCCGTGGCAATTTGCGTGAAAAGGGTCGCTAAAAGCGAAGCTGAAATAGAGCGCGCGCGAGCACTATTGGGGAGGAGGGATACATTCGTTTGGCCAACCGTTGTTTATTCGAAGCAACAAAGTTGAATTGCCCGTTAACAAAGCAAGATCGCAAACACTTTTTTTTTACGAAAAAAAACAAAAGCGGCCGCTTTTTTGTTTGAGTCACGCGCGGGGTCGTCGGATCTGCAAAAATTAGCCGCCGTTTGTCCTGTCCGACGCTATCGAGACCTTCCCGACGGTTCGGTGTAGCGTTTGCGCGCGTCGATTCACAGGGAAACGAAGTATACGCGGGGAAAAAAAAATAAATAAAATGCAAAGCTCGCGCGTTTACGCGCGTGATATATGAAATGTTTTCGGGGTGAAAAAAAAAATCAATCGCATCAATTCGACGGCAAAAAAATGTACATTGGGCGGAAATCCGAATGAAGCTTGCCGCGCATAAAATTCCACACGTGTTTTGCCACATTGTAGCTTGTTCAATATTTAACATGTTTTATCCCGAAGTTTCGCATTATTATGCGATCTAGTATGATATTGCAAATTTTTCGCTGTAGCGCTCGGAGAATTGAATGTATTACTGTGCGTTTTGCAGATTTTACAATATTTTTACATGATATGTACCATTGATATGTGCATGCCGATACGAGATTTTGTAATTGCAGCGCAAAAAACGAGTAGTTACAAATAAAACAGATGTTTCTATTTGCAACGCCTTTGCTCGAAACGATTGTTTTCTACTTACGTTCTTTTGAAAATTAATTAGATTTTTGGTTTTATTAATATATAATAATTTATTTCAAATCCGGACGAGGCTGCACATTCATACTTAGGGATCACGCTTCAACGCGCAATTACCAATTCAGCGGTTGCATTTCGAATATAGTTCAATTTAGATCGAGTTTCCCGTAATAGGCGGAATGGCGGAGCGCAATATATATATATATACGTTGCTTGTGCGAAACCTCAAGAGTCACGTATTGAATCGTGTGAAACAGGACTCAAGGCTGTGTCTCTCAAGATTAACTTCATCCGAGTTCCTCAGCTGTATCGCGGTTGCAAATATGACGTCACGAATATCAAAGTGACTCTCAAGACCCAAGTATATTGAATCATATCACGTTTCGGGACTAGTTTCGTAGCTAAATTCGTAAGCAGAAAAGCGACGGTAAATGCCGAGTTTCGGCATATGTAATTAACGATTAAATGAATAATTCTCTAATCGCGCGTCTGTAAACACACGTATGTGTGTATGGGATATAAACTTCGGTGTGCGCGCAGCGGAAACTTAATTTGTCGAGTTATTATTTGCAATAGTGTTAAACTGATTCCACTCCCGATAAGACGCTAACTTAACGTATAAAACCGAGATACGCGACACTTGTGAGACTGTTTCTCGCTTTAATTACGGGCTCGCTCGTGTGTGACCTCGTGCCCGTCTAAACAGCTAATCCGATTTGTAAATACATATGTGGCTCGCGAGCGTTTAATCAAACAAAACCGCGCTCGTTTTCTACGCGAAGTTTGTTCGAGCGTAGCCTCACGCATGCGGGGAGCGATAGCTTAAATAAAAAAAACAACGTCCAACAAAAAAAAAAAAAAATACAAACCGAGAAAAAAAGCATATCTAGACTTGAAATTAAGGATCGATCCCGGGGGATTTTTGGCACTTCGGCACGGCGGCACGTGCCCTCGAAACAGTCCGGAGTGCACTTTGGGACGAGAGAGTCGCTGCAACGGGCAGCGAAACCGCCGCGTCACAGTCCGTATACTGCGGCACAAATCCCACACGCTGAAAATGCCGTATATCTCCAACAGGTGACACGTACATCAAGTTGAAACGAAGAATACAAGAGATAAACGTTTGTATTTTTCGATTTTACTTCGTCTTTTGCTATCTCGTCTGTAATTAATATATTCTACTTTTTCCGACCCGTATGCGACGTAAAGCCCGGCGCTAAAATTACTTTATACATACATTTAATTATCCCTTGCTATCCAATATTCAATGATATCCGGAAAATTATTGAATAAAAGCAATCCGCGAGCCGGCGAGAGAGCTGCGCACGGAGAGCGCGCAATCACGATCGGGCTGATCTTTAATTTGAGCGCAGGTGAAAGACGGGAAAGTGGAAGATACGCGAAATTTATCGTCGGCGGACGATGCCCACTAACGAATGTGTCCCAGAGGGGGTAGTAGAACGGGTGGACAATGCAGTTTTCCAATTTTCATCCTCCCACCCTGCCGGGCATTCGAGCTCCTGTGTTCGACCTGGCCGGCCGTCGAGTTCCCCCGTCCTTTATCATCCGCTACCCGAACAATCATAAAGCATGTTGATTCACGGTTCGTCGTAAATTTAGTGTTATTTTATTCTTGCTTTAGCGTCGCTTAAACACCGCTTTTAACTATTCCCGAAAGCAACTCGCTCCTGAACGCGCTGAAATTATTTTGTCCGATTTTTGTTTTGTTTTGTTTTGATTATTGCTCGAGAAACATCCTCCGACGAGATTATCTCGCGCAATTTAATAATTTCTATTCTCTCACGCATTTTCTTGTTCGCCTCTTCATAAGCGAGATGTTTAATATTGACGTGCGTTTCGTAGTTTAAGAAACTTTATTTTCGCGCTCTTAAGTTCTTTTTAAGAAAGCAGTTTCGAGAGAAGACGTATCGCTGTGTAAAATGTTCCGAGTTTCAGGACATGGCGAATAGCGCAATTCGGATCTGGATACAACGTAGGATGTTACGTTGACGTAGCAGCCGGCCGGAGTTTTACACGGAGTTGGGGTATTACCCCTTTTGCCGGGGAGAGAGTGACAGTTATATACGATTTACACTGGGAGAGAAAAGCTGAAACCGGTATTCGTTCCGGGAACGATGAACAAGTAAAAGGAACGGTCGGGACGGGACAACAGGAGACCCTTTCGTAAAAGGAAAAGAGTTAGCGCTACTGGCGCTTCTGACCAAAAATGTGAAAAATACAATGAAACATGTTTCCCAACGGACCCTTTGTTAAACAGAATCTCTTGTCTTCTGTGAAAATGTTTTTGAGTCCCGTGTGTGAATAAATAAAGAAGGAACATTTTCTATTACAATTACGTACGTGATTTAATTTTTTTTTAACTTTTGTTAACCTTTAGCAAAAAATTTTCCCCGTTCCTGTTGATGACATGGTTTTATTGTAAGTTAAATTACAAAATAACACACACGTTTTCTGTGTAATAATTGTTTTTTTATACAATATAAAATTTTTTCCTGATTTTACCAAAATTGTACAATGCAGGCGCGAGTGATATTCAATAAAGAATTTGAAATACACACTCCACGCAGTGATAGCGCACAGTCGCGTCGTGAAATTCAGTGGTAAATGGCGCGTTTTCTCTCCCTTATGACGTTATCCCATACAGACACCGCTCAACAACCGTAAAATCGTCAGAAACGTCGGTTAAAATAATTCGCCTTTCAACAAATATTTAAAAGGTAACGAATTTCGACGTATCTAAATTGAATCGTTCGGCGGAACGCGCGCGCGAAAGTGACGCACATTGAATTCCGATCGCGGCGGGGTTTACGTACTTGAACATACGTTCTTGCGTCGAGAAGAACAATGCGACTCCCGTTCCGTATTACAACCGAACGCGAAAAAAGCGCGCGAGTTAAATGCGCGGGCATTCGTTTCTTCTTCAATCGTTTCGTCTCTCCTTTGTTCTCTCGCCTCCGCGATCAAATATGTAATCTCACTTGTCACAGCGAACTCTTTTTGCTTATTTGTTATACATAACATATCAAAGCGCTGAGAGAGACATAAAGAGAGAGAGAGAGAGAGAGAGAAAGTTAACGGCGTAGTGCCGGCGGTATAGAATTGCGAATTTAGAGAGAATTATGTCTTCAGAATTCGCGATGCGCGACAAGAGAAATTGCCATCTACTGTAACGCACACGTTCCTGCATTTGACAAATTCGAGTGTGCGGGGCACACGATGTTCTCTTACATATCGGAATGAGCATGAATAAGTGAACACCGTCTTATTTGATATTTATAAGAGAAGCTAACGCATAATTCAGCAGCGATTATATGTCATGTCTGAGTTTGCTTCGTGCAGCAGCGAGATGTGTCTTTTCCAATCAATCATCTCTGTACTAAATTGTATTAAAAAAAAAAAAAATATTTGTTGTTTCTAGTAAACAAAATAAAAATTCATACTTACGTTAAATCGGGACGTACTACTTACGTTATCTCAACAATCCGAGTTCTCTTCGGCTTCTGACGAGACGTATATATCGCCCGCGACAATGCGACAGTTTTATGCAATTCACGATGTGTTCTCCGAGTTTTCTCGTGCGAAAGAATATAAAACGCGATACATGATATTTGTCAAATTACGTTTGCATCCTTTGGCGCGCTCCGTGCGCGGCCGCTTTAATCTCATTGACTTTAAGAGCTCGCGCTCAAAGAAACACCGTGAATTGCCAGAGCGAAAAGAACGTTCCGGAACATTGAGATCAAATGGAGTATCGCAGGTCGTTTAATGAATTATTTGCGAGCGAAGCTAAATTTACGGGACAGTAGTAGCACACAAAGAATTTTTGCTCAAGACATTTTATTATTTTATTTTATTTTATTTTTTTTTTCAATTCCATCACCATTTATGTTAAATTCCCTTAAACTACTACTTGTCATCTTTTTGTAATGAAACCGAGAGAGAGATACAAAACTGTTGCTGTACTCTAACGAAAGTAAAAGCTGTTGGGAGATTTTTTTTATCTCCCAACCTCTTCTGTTCCCTAACGTATTTATATTTTTCGCACAAAACTTTTTTTCACTCAGTTTCTCGGTTACACGATCTAATTGCGTTGATAATTGCTAATCCTAATTTTACCTCGCGTAAAATTTCGCGATTTTTATAAACCGTTTTCTCTATTATCTCGTCAAAAACTTATAACAATCTACGTACGCGTATAAAACTAAGGTTCAAAAAAGATATTTCCTCCGAGCTAAAAATCAAGCTTCGTATACTAATAATTGTTTTCGTCCGAAAGTGTGTGTCGTACCCTCACGCGATTCGCGCAGAATATTTATCAGAGATATTTCGCATTATCCCTGAATTATGAATTTAACAGCTAATCTCATCCTCGTCTACGTGGCATAACGCGATTCATATAAATATATGATTTCCCGGGATTCTCTACACACAAAATCTTATATCTTACGATCTAAATCGGCTTGGTCGCGCTTTTAGGTACATTTCGGCGTTGGGAACGACAAGAAGTAAGCGTGAAATACTGTCTGGGTGTGGTGCGCTAGTGCAAGAAAGTTTGGCGGTTTCGCGCGAGTATTAGAAGCCACGAAAACGGAAGCAGAAGTCCGGGCCAGTGCCTGACGCCACTTCCGGAGGAGACGTATCCGGCGTCACGTTGCATGGCTTCCGTGCGTTCTCCTGTAACAGAAAGGCAAAAAGAAAAAAAAGAAGAGAGAGAGAGAGAGAGGGGGGGGAATCAAGTGTCAGTCGTCAGCCGTACGTGTATATCGCGGCGGATATTCACGTAATTGTCGTATGAATATTTACGAGCGCGATATCGAATTAACGCGGCTTCAGCTTGATGTAATCTAATGAGCGTCATATCGGTAAAAACGCCTCGCAGACGTTGAAAAATTGCCGTATTAGAACGTTAAATCTCCGGATATCTCTCGCGCGTGTATGTTGGAAGAAATATATATATATATAAAATTCATATATATATATGTTATCTCTTGATACTTTTTGAGAATAATGACACCACCCACTCAACTCGTAAATCAACGTCGCTTCAAGATTACGGGATTATGGGTTTTACTGCGAGTTACAAGGGATCCATTAATTATTGCGTTGTTTGAGGGATGTCGATACGTGTTTCTACATCGTTTCTTCATTCTCCGCTATTTAAGCTCGACACAATGTTGCGTCGATCGATGCAACGGCAATGCGTTTAAGGCGTCGCGCGCTGCGCTCAATCAATCCGAATTATCTTTGTACAACAGTTTCTTAAATCGGCAAAAAATTATTGCGCATCGGTTATCGAACGTCCAACGTATACGCGTGTGTTGGACGAGAGATGCGACGTTAGCTTCTGCAAAAGGATTTAAGGTAGTTCTATCACGTAGGACCGGATTTCGTGGGTGCTAAAAGGGATCTATTAAAATTTACAAGAAAAAAACGCGTGTTATGCATGACTAGGAATATAATTATTGACGAAATATAATAAACTATTTGTAAAAAAATATTTTATAAATGAAGAACGACAATTTAGGGTAGTTCTATTACGTAGGGCCGGATTTTGTGGGTGCTAAAACCGGTTTTTCTAT